>JBCAUA010484183.1:0-17192 GCA_038406235.1 Peronia verruculata | reverse complement strand
GCAAAAATAGGCCCAGATAGACCCCCGGGTCTAGCTGCACCAGTAGGCCCAAATAGCCGGCGCCAAATTATAATTGTATCCATAGTTACATAAATAGCGTAATAACAGTGATAATATTGCTTAATTATAACAACATGGCCTTTCTCTCATTGTCCATAATAATTGACAGGTGTCTTGATAAACCGACTCTTACAAATATATACTGTATAAATGTCATATATCACGTGTCTTTATGATACAGATTATCGTGGTTCTCCTCATCCACGACAATGGTACTGTGGTTGTAGAGTCCCTCCTCCATCAGGCGCTGGGCTAGAACATTCTTGGTGCCAGAGCCTTTCTTCAGTTTAGCCCGCTTGTTCTGGAACCAGATTTTCACCTGTTGAGAAAGAAAACAGAGTATAAGACTAAGCATTCTATCTCATGTCCAGTGTGTTTATGGTCAGTTTTGTCGCCCACGCTGTGTGGCCTAGTGGTTGGGTTGTCGGAATCATGATCATAGGCTCCGAGTACGAACCCTGAAGATGCCTACATTCTTGTGCTTCCTGACTTGATCCAGATCAAAATGGATACCTGATCATTGACAGCCAGTTTAATTTATTGTTAGACTTGATAAATGTACCCAAATTGCAATGAGGTATTTCGAGAAAAGTCACATTACCGTGGATTTTCGCTCACACACTGTCTCCACACGTTCAGCGCATGGCAGATAAATCTGGATGAATGATACTCATTTACACATGTCACATCATAGAAACTTCGAGGGATATTTTCTGGGTCATGTGGCCGATCTCGAAATACCTCACAAGAATGTTGTTGTTGATGTTTGTTTTTGTTTCAGACAATGATGCCAAGTAATGGATGCCACTATCGAGGTAGCAGGGCACAACTTTACGATGTTGATAAGTTTGTGTTTGTTTTTATTAAGCCTTTCAATCCTAAGAGATAGGATTATCTCGGCTTTTAGAAGTTGTCAAATTTTACTGAGAATTTTTGTGGGTAGAAATTTGGAATTTGGAAATTTTACCCCCACAGCGGCACTCCGGCCTACTCTTCCATCGATTTTCAACTGCCAAGGGTTCCTTAACGTGCGTAACGTACAAACGGAACTTCCGAAATATATTGGCCCTTATCCAAGAAGGCTAGACGTCGGGGCTGTCCTACCCACAGGAAGCCAGGGACCGTTGAATCACTGAAAACAATGCGGGTTTTCAATCTTCGTGTCCTGTCATCCCCACGAGTCGATCCCGGCCGCTCCATGAGCCATACCCATTAAGCCACTGCGTCCCACATATTGATAAGCCATGGTTTTTATAAGCTTTTCAACCTCCTGTAGTGGTGGTTATCTCAGCTGTCCACAACCGTGGTAAAAAAAACTAACATAAAACTATATGTGTTATGTGATTGTGATCTTATAAGCCACAACCACGCATCCTCTTATAATTTAACCTCCCCACCTCTCTGTTCAGAAACTCACCTGGGATTCATTGAGACCCAGTTCCGTTGACAACAACTGTCGTCTCGACTCGGACAGATACGGACACGAGTCGAACTCCACCTTGAGGCGACGCAGCTGCTCAGAGGAGAAAGCGGTCCGAGGCCGTTTGTCGCTCTCAGGGGCGTCGACCACCTTCTTCCGGGGCTTCCTGTACCGGGGACCTGGTGGTTAACAAAGATGTAGAGAGTCAGAGGAGGGCAAGGAGACAGAGATCACATGGGAGAAGATGAGAGAGATTTGTAGAAGATTGTCCAGATTTTCACATTCTACTTATATAGATCTATAAATCTATTTTTATTGGAAATATTATCCAATGTTCATTCTATCTGTCTTTCTTTCTTTCTTTACTGATTTATTATTTATTTATTTGTTTATTTAACAGGCAGCCTCCTTGTATACTTCCCAGAAGCTTAGAACGTTTATGAGTGTCTTCTTTGGGTCTGTCGGGGTAATAATAGATTGTAAAGCGCTTAGAGCCTGTAATAACGGGGATAAGCGCTATAATTATAAAAAATTTATACTCTCTATTATTATTATTATTATTATTATTTATCCACGTGTCCCACTTTTCTTTCATTCATTCATCCTTCTTTCATTTGTCACACATTCATTCACTCATTCTTGCGTGTTTTTCTTTTTTTCTTTTGTTTGTTGATAAGTTGGAATTGGAATTTGTAATTTCTAATAAAATCAAAAAAAAAAAAAAAAGGACAAGAATTTTCAGGACTTGTCTTGCAAAATTGGCTGTGACAGTGTCTTGTTCAGTGACCTTTTCAGCTATTTTTTATAGAGAAACTATAGGCTTGAGATTCTGATATGATTTAAAAGCGCTATGACTTCTTTTCAATACTCAAAGGTTATTGTCCAGTCAATCAATCAATCAGTCAGTCTATCTAGTTTTAATTAGATGGCACACAATCACTTCCCAATGAAACATTACATCTAACGAAAAAAATTCTCATTTTTACCAAGACTGATAGGCGTATGTCGGTTTTTAATCTTGTTACAAAAAAATCGTCCATCACAAGATGATGACATAATTATTTGCAACTTTTGAAGACTGAACCAAGTAGATGTAAGGTGGTTATACTGCAGGACTTAAAGGGTGTCTGAGCCTGTGGGCGGCTCCAGGGAATGAATAAGTTAACCTTTTTGTGCCAAGACTATTTGAACATGTATCCTTCTGTATTAAAAATTGATGGCCTGTCCAACATTTCAATGACAATAACCTAATCTTAAGATTGGCCAGGGTTGGTGTTTTCTATTCCTGAAATCGTCTTAGTGAATCTAATGTATAGGTTGTAATGAATATTATTATGTTCCTAACAGCCAGAGGGTTAATCTTCAGACAACACGACAGCACAGGACAGAACAGGTCCAACCAACTCACCAGAGGACGGTCTGTCCGAGTAGCGAGTGCAGTAGACCCAAGCAGGCCAAGCAAACTTCTTCTTCTCCACGTTGTCGTCGTCGTCAGCTTTCTCATCACTGGACTTGTCCACATCACTGGCGCTGTTCTTGTTGTTGTTTTTGTTGTTGTTGTTCCTTATGTTATTGTTGCTGTCATTAGCGCTGTTATCTTTAGTATTGGCTTTTGACATGATGTCCTTTTTCCCAGTGCTGGAGTCCACAGTGGACAATTTGCTGTCAACTTTCATCGTTGATGGCACCTTCATAACACTTTGATTGTTCCTCGTCGCTTTTGGGGTATCAGTATTAATACCGACCTTTGGATCCACCGTTGGCTTTAGTGCGCTGTGTTTCGTAGATTGCACTGAGTTTAACTGGGCAGATTTTGTCTCAGGTTTTGATATCTGTGATCCCAAATTATAGCTTTTTATCCAGTTGCTGAAATCTGCCTGATTAACATTTTTCAGTAGCCATGGGTTATTATAAAAGGAGTGGTAGAAATTGTTTTGAGGACTCAGAAAATCTGCAGTGGTGTTCATGTCTTGAAAGATCTGGGTCCTCAACAGTTCGAAATTAAAGCCATACATAAGCGGAATCACAGGTGCTTGGTAAAAACATTGCGGGGTAACAGGATAAGGGTATTTGGATAGATAGTTGAGCATGTCTTTGTAGTCGGTGTTGTGAGGATGATGATGGTTGAGGTGGCTGAGATGGTGGATGTTATTGGGGGGATCATTCCTTATGTCGTTGACGAAGGAGCCGTTGCTATGGTTACTGTCTCCACTGTTGCTATGGTTACTATCGCTGCTATGGTTACTGTCGCCGCCATTGCCATTGCTCCATGGACTATAATCTCTTTCAGGACTACAGCAATTTCTACTTTGGTTGTTGTTGTCGTTGTTGTCACTGATGCTGTTGATGCTATTGTTGTTGCTGCTGTTGGTGGTACTACTATCGTTATTGTAACTACGACTACCACAGGCGATGTCAACGCTGAGATTATAAGAACCTTTACATTCTGTGTTATTTAATAGCTTTGACTCAGCCATTGTGTTTCCTTCGTATTCCCGACTCATGCAGAGTTTGTCATCGGGAGATTCCATTAGTTCTTGGTTAAGAGTTGGAGAGGCTGTCGTATCCACATGCTGGCGGAACGTCAGTTTAGTCTGGTGCCCTTCCTCTTGTTCAGAGCCCATAATGGGAGCGTTCCCAAAAGAAGGCTTTAAGATTTCGTCAATAGAGAAATTTGTTTTAGCTTTTAATTTGGCACTGTTGATCTTTATGGGTTCTGAATTCTCTGGATAAGTGGATAAACTTATGGATGCATCTGAATGTGGGAGTGTTGTTTGAGGGGATATACTCCTGGGACTTTTTTCACTGTCTTGTGAAGATTTTTGAGTTGAAAAACAGACTGGTAGTGGTGAAGATCTTGAAGAGAAAGTGTCTTCCTTGAATTCGATTTTGATGCCCTCTACTGGATGTGGGACACCATTTTGTGATGGTAATGGTGTTAGAAAATGTGAGAAGTTCTGAACTGGAGACACTGTGGTAGCGGAATAGAAGGGCAGTGTTTCCTGACATTGCCGTGCTCTGCCGTCGGGCGTATCCATCGGTTTCTCGTGACTCTCTGGCTTTAGCGTCATCGTGAGGTCATCGGAGTTTTCAGCCAATGACTGGGTGTCAATTCTGAAGGAGAAGAAGTGGCGTTTGTTTAAGAACTTTATCACGGACACAAAAAAATGGATGATAATGGAGAGAGAGGGCAAGAGAGAGAGAGGGAGAGAGAGAGAAAGAGTTTGAAAGAGGGGGGGGGGGGGGTATTCATGCAAGCGAACACAGGCAAGGGATACCAGAAGTAAAACTTAAGAGAGTGTATTATGTAGAGGACAGAGGAAGAAAGATAAATACAAATGTAAGAGAGGCTAACAAAGGAAGAAGAAAAGAATACAAAGGATAAAAAAAGAACATGGAAAGAAAGAATAAAAGAAGAGAAAAGAAGAGACTAGAAAAGAAGAAAGGAGAAAAAAATATAAGAAAACAGAGGAAAAAAAAAAAAAAAGGAAAAAGAAAAAAATCAAAGAAAACACAAAGACAAAAAAAAAAAAAAAAAAAAAAGGAATTACAGACAGATAGAAAGAAATAGAGAGAAAAAAGAGACAGAATGAAAGAAAGAAAGAAAGAGAGAGAGAAAAAAAGAAAGAAAGAAAGAAAGAAAAGAAAGAAAGAAAGAAAGAAAGAAAGGAAAGAAAGAAAGAAAGAAATTCGTCTGTGGCCAGGCCATGTGTTAGTGTTATGTAAATGTACAACCTGTCGATATATAGCCTTGAATCGTTATTATAATAATGGCTATAAGAGTAACGCAATGTATTACAAAGGGTGAAAGATTATCCTCAAATGTGTCATTCACATAAATACGTGTATTCAAAAGTTTGATTTCCAGTGAAACTCTAATCACTATTCAGCTATCACAGATTCGTTGTAGAACCCTCCCCCCCTCCCACCCCCACCCCCCGCTCCTTTTTTCCTCTCATTTCCTCCCTCCCTCACCCTCATCAATTTCAACACCCATGTTTCTATTTCTATTGAAAGTTAATTGATGACATTTTTATCAAAAATTAGAAAAGATTGTTGATTTATTTGTAAAATAATAATAATAATAAAAGGCATAAAATGAAAATTTATTCCTTTGAAGATGCAGCAAGTGTTTGAGGCATCGATCGACACAATTCATCAGTTAATGCAGATGATTAGAAAAAACAAATATACACATCAAGAAAAAAAATAATAATAAAATAATAATAATAATAATAATAATAACAAAAACAGATAGCTTTCAAAAATTGACGCATTTATGAGAGCACCACACATTTTTTTTTATTTTGGTTTTTGTTTCTTTCCTTTGAAAAGTCCTAAGCTGATTTTAATTGAATGAGGGTTGTAAAAAAAAAAAATATCTGAATTCGGTTTGGGATGGGGAAAAACGAAACGTGTGTGCGTAGCCTAGAGGGGGGGGGGGGGAACAAAACTTGGTGTTAACCACAACTGTTCTCAGCTATGTCCACATTACAAACTGGGGATATTGTATGTTAGAATAACAACGATAGAAAAAAGCAGACAATTGGCACTGCATGACAATACAATATTTCTCCATCCAGTGAAACTCGGCCCTAAACAAAGCGGTTTCAATTCATCAAATCATCCCCCCCCCTCCCCGGGCACTGTTAAACTTCTCTAATCTCCATTTCGTATTGAAATTGACAATGAGTTCAATTTCTAAGGGTCGAATTCAAAACCCGTTTTGTGTGTATCTGTGGGCGAGCGCTGAATGGATCATAATCGAAAACGAATTAGATCTCTACAGGCCGGGGGGCCACACGCCGAGTTGTGGTGATGCTGATCACGTTCAAAACATGGGGTTCCCTGAGCCCAGACTACGACACAAAACTGTAGATCTAGCTCTCTCTCTCTCTCTCTCTCTTTCTCCCCTCTTCAAATCATCAAATCCTCATTACACTCAGACCAGTCTGATAGTGATTAGAATCTGTTACTACATCGTTCTTGTTTTCATCTATTGTCAGATGTTACAATATATTTTGTTTATTTTTGTTTCTGCATCGTCGGCTAACTTCTGTTGTTGTTGTTGTTTTTCAAACAAGAACATATGGCGGCTGGAAAATTCAAATCGAAAAGATCCGGATTGATTCTGTGAGATCTGTATGCCACTCGTGGTGTCAATTTTCGAAACATTACAGAGAAGATGCCACGATACGATGCTTGTAATAATATAATGTATGTCCTGTCTTCTCCTCTGTTACTTTGTGCGAGCCAAAAAAATGAAGAAGAAAAACCGTAAATCTATTTAACTCATGACATGCTCTGATGTAATATTGCAGACAAGCATATCTGTTATCCAAAACATGAAATCTAGCAAAGAGAAAATTAGCCTCCATCAACGAACGAGAAAGAAAATAAAAACAAGAGGAAAGAACACACACAAGATGCTAAGAACACAGGAAAGAAAACATCACGGAAAGAAAAAAAAGAAGAAAAAAAGACTTCACTCACAGTAACTCGCTCAACAGACTGGCTCGTGTTTTAGGAGCGTTTTATGTCCACCTCGATGTCTTGTAAAAAACCTCTCCCTGGAATACGACATGGCTGGCTTAGCTTTGCGGAAAATTGGCCATTTTCTCCCCTGCATTTCTTTTATGTTTTGTTTGTACCGTTACAAGGGCCATGTATCCATCAGCTGTGCGTGGCTTGACTTGACAGCGCCGCGACGGAAATGTGGGCAGCAACTTCCTAAGCTCCGCCCCTTTCCGCTGCACGTTGTGACGAATCACCGCCCGCGCTAGCTACTGGCTGACGAATGGGCGGGATCAAATCTCCTCCGCTCTTGTTGTTGTAACCTCACTTGGACCTGATTGCTGGCAGAGGGCAGGAAAGATTACCGAAATGATCGGGTGGAAAATTAATTGACTAGGAAAACCTGAGATAGCATTGGTGGCATATAGAAAATTAAAACTTCGGCATCGGTGTGGGGAAGCTGTTTCTACAACACGAATCCACATTTAACAAGATGAAAAGTATGAGCTTGTTAGGCCAGGAAATGGAACGTTATATGAAACAGTTTGCTGCGATTAATTTTTGCGCCTATAGCACATTATCACCAGTGCCGACGTGATTAATTCGGCAAGCCTTTTTTAATTACATCCCCATTCATTGTACGGCTTTTGATAGGCTTAAAAAATGCTGCACTTGGCTCTCTGTTTTCTTTCATGAAGTGGGTGTTTTCAGGCCCCAATCCAATATCCAGAAATGAGTTTGCCACATGTAGTATTTGGTGCGTTATTTGATAATGAGCAACTGTGGTTGAAAATGACACTCGGAGTAGTTCTAATGACATCTGTTCCTGTGTTAATGTACACGCGTAAATGACCTTTATTGCCGCTCTTCAGTCTTGTTTGTTTTGTTTTAAGCGTGTCTGTCTGTCTGTCTGTCTGTCTCGCTCTTTTGTCTGAGGTTGTTAATTCTTTTGCCATCTGTACTAGATTCGTGTGTGGGCAAAGTTTTGATAATAACTGGGAGCAGAACCTTAAGGATTAGACGTACCATGTTAGGATACTCACACCCATAGCTCAGTGGCCTAGAGAGAAAAGAATGGGAGTGGAAGAGAAAAGGCAGGTTTATTTTTAGGGAGATAGGAAAGGTAAGATACAGAAAGGTGGGGGGGGGGGGGGGGGAAAGAGTGGGGAGAGATAAAGAAAGAGAACCCGAAAGAGTCTTTTTTTAAAGCCCTAGAGGAGAAGAACCAGTCCGGATGTAAAATTAATTTGGCAGCTCCATCAACTTTTCAAAATTTTCACTGATATTAGTTCTCCACTTTGTTATTAATTTATTTCTTTCATTAACTTTACTTGATTACCCGTTGCGTTGACACTTCGTTTCTTAAAGTATTAGACATTTTTGTTAACTTACTGTTTGTTATTGGAATTGTTGTTGCTGTTATTGTTGTTTTGTTATTGCTATTTAGGGCAGGGGTGAAGGTTGGGGGAAGGCTGGGGAGGGGCGGGGGGGGGGATGGCTTTAGCTTCCAGAGGATTAGAGAACGGGAAAGCTCGGAGAAATGAGAGAAAGTAGGAATGAGAAATGAGAGGAAAGGTGGAGGGAGGAAAGGGGATGTAGAGAGAGTGTGACAGGAGAGAAGGAGGAGAATGTTGTGAGAAAGGTAGGCCTACATACTACAAACTGAGGCAAGAGAGTGAAAGAGGCTGGGAGAAATAGGCTGAGAAAAAAGAACAAACAGGGGACGCATTGGCTCAATAGGTATGGCGTCTGCTCATGGAGGGGCCGGGATTTACTCGCGGGTTCTGCATCGGGGGATGATAGGACACGAAGATCGGAAACCCGCATTGCTTTTCAGTGACTCAACGGTCCCCTGGCTTCCTGTGGGTAGGGAAGCCCGACGTCTAGCCTTCTCAGATGAGGGCCAATATATTTCGGAGGTCCCGTGTGTACGCTACGCACGTTAAAAAATCCTTGGCAGTTGAAAATCGATGGAAGAGTTACTGTAGGCCTGAGTGCCGCTGTCCGGGCAAAATTTCCAAATTCCAAATTCCTACCCACAAAAATTCTCAGCAAAAATTGACAACTTCTAAAAGCCGAGATAATCCTGTCTCTTAAGATTGAAAAGCTTAAGAAAAACAACAACAAACAGGGCGAGCGATATATAGAATGAATTTGGAAAGAACGTAAAGAGATATAGACAAAAAAAGAAAGTTCAAGAACTAATGGCGAGAGAGAGAGAGAGAGAGAGAGAGAGATTAAGAAACAAAGAAAAAGAAATATCGAATATAAAAGAGAAAGAGAAAAAAAAGGAAAGAAAAGAGAAAAAGAGGAAGAAAGAAAGACTGTAAAAAGAGAAAGAGAGAGAGAAAAAAAGAAAGAAACAAGAAAGGAAGGAAGAAAGAAAGACTGGAAAATGGAAGAGATCTCATGGGAAAAAATAGAGGGAAGAAGAATGAAGGAAGAATATAAAAAAAAAAAAAAAAAATACAACTCAATAACGGAAGTTTCATTATTCTTAAGAAACAAGGTTGAACTCTGACCTTGTCGCTTTTTCCCCTCTAGCTAGGAAAGACGCAAACTAGGACATAATTATAATATACAAACTTGTTGCCCATAATATATGCTGTTGTTTTTATGCTGTTAAACATAGACAGTTTAACTTTTTGGAATAAATAAATAAATAAGTAAGTAAATAAATAAATAATAAATAAATAAATAAATAAATAAATAAATTAATTAATTAATTAATTAATTAATAAATAAACAAATAAATAATACTTTTTTTTTTTTTTTTGGCATTTTTTTATTTTCTCCATTCCGAATCCTCTTTTGGGGAATCATTCTCTCAGCTATAGGCCTATTTCATGACAAACAATATAATCGCAAAAAGAAGGTGTCAGGTTAAGATTTTTCAAGCTCATACTGAAAACGAAATAAAGAATAAGCGTTAGTCGATGTTTGACTCAAGAACTTTTCAAATTTGTGCAAATTTCAGAATGCCAAGCAAACTCAACTCCCAGTAGATTGTTTGGAGGCAAAGCGGTACATAACTTTCTATATATACGTCTTTCAACTTCCTGATGGAGGTTATCTCGAAGGTCAAAGCGATAACTTTTAACTTTGACGTTTTTGTATTTACGAAACAGTCTGGATCTATAACGTACTATGCCGGTTTCCCTGCCCTGCATGACAGTAGAGTCACTATTGAACCGAGTGACTTAGGCATCACTGGTACTTTCTTACCAATTTTTATCACCATTAGCTTAGTACTACAAGACATATGAGATCTATTAGATCAGATCTATAGCCATAAAGATCGAAGCACCTGAGAACAAGGAAGAGATTTATGTGGATATCAATTACAGCAAGTTCGAAAACGTCAATGTTAAGTAAACTTACGCAGTGGTTACCGAAAATCGCCGCAAGTCGTGGTCAACGAACTAAAACCTCTTGATGTGAAGGGATCTGTTATCACTCAAGATTACCGATTCATTGTAATGTAATATTTATCTCTGTACTTAATTCTCGACACTCAATGTGGCATATACTTATACTAGGCAAGCTTGGAAAGACTGAACATTCAGAAAATCATAGACAGTTTAACTGATAGAATAACTGCAGTCTCTTTTAATGACACTGAATGTGTAATTTTAACAGCAACATTTTGCTGCAGACTATTGAATTCTAGCACAGGTACTGATCTCTAATGATATTACTCTGATCTATTATTTGTTTGTTTGTTTGTTCAATCTTTATTTATTTATTCATTTATTGTAAAAGCCTGAACGGGCTCTGGAAGCCTTTAAATATATTAACTTTTATGAAAACTAAAAGGGAGAAGAACTAAAGATGTCCAGATTTTAATATTTTCAAGGTTGCATACAGTCTATGACTTTAGTCTTGAAATTAACCATCCAACTATAAGGATTAGGAATATCAGCTACTTTTTTCCAAGCAACAGTTGAATCAATAAGTTCGACAAACAAAAATCACAGAACTTTTAAAAAAACTGTCTGTGAAAAATGGACTAATTGTGAGGTTGTTTCCCCTTGATCTTCAAATACTCGTAAAACTATTAGATTTGCTGTTTTGTGGGCTTATAAAGACAGAAAAATTAGCATCTTCAAAAGTCCAATGTTAAATTTGTAAGTGAAAGTATAACTATTAAATAAAAGCTTGGTGAAGCTCATGGCTAAATTCTATATCCTGGCGAAGGATGATAAACGATGATGAAGATGACGATAAGAGCGACAGTATATTTTATCAAATAGATTAATCTTACATTCATAAAAATGGCAACGAGATCGCCGATGTCGTCAACTGTCATGCAGATAACATCTCACATAATGGCAATTTCCAGCGCAGAGTATACCAATGTTACACAGATGTAGACTGGTCAGCAATCAAGGACGATACTATTGAATACTTCCTTGCTCTAATACAAAGATAGTAGTAAGAGGGAGTGTAATATCATCTTTGTCCTGGTCATCCGTACCAAGCTTGACAGTTATAAACGGGTTTTACCAAATCTGCACCGAAGGGCACGAATAAGTTTGGGTAATCTGTGCTTTAATGTTTGAGGATTTTTACGTTTGTGAGTGATTTTGGTTTTGATGAGGGTGTGAAGCAAAGCAGGGATAGGCAGTGGTGGCAGTTGAACCAGTAAAAGATGTGGTATAAGAGGAAGTAGTTCTAGTAGTAGTAATTGTAGTGATATAAATAATGATAGTTGTAGTAGTTTTGATAGTTGTAGTAATATTTTGTAGTAAGAATAGTAGTTGTTGTGGTACTTGATGCAGTTGCAGTAATAGTAGTAGTGGTAGTTGTGGCAGTAATGATAAACTGTTGTAGTAAATGTAGTAGTTGTAGTTGCAGTATGATAGTTAGCTGTAGTTCTAATAGTAGTAATAGCAGTTCTAGTAGTAGTAGTAGTGACAGTAGTAGCTGTAGATGTGGTAGTAGTGGTAGTTGTAGTGGTAATAGTTGTAGTAGTGACAGTAATCGTAGTTGTCAGTGGCGGTAGTAGTTGTAGTAGTATACGTAGTGGTAGTATTAGTAACAATTGTAGTATTATTAGTAATACAATAAATTGTGTAGTAGTAATGAAGTACTAGTTAAAGTGGCAGTCTAGTACCATAAAAGCTGTCATTGTTGTTGCTGTGGTTGTTGTTGTTGTTGCTGCTGCTGCTGTTGTTGTCAATACTATTGTTGTGTTGCCATTGTTGTTGCTGTTGCTTATCTTAGCACTGTTATCAAGGATGCAGCTGCAGTGTTGTTACTCTAACTAAATCAACAGGTCAGGTACTGTTACTGTTGTTGCTAGTAGTATGGTCATGGTATAGATCTTGTTTTTCAACCGCCTCCGGGTGCTTATCTTATCTCGCTTCTAGTGGTGTTATCGAGGCTGATACTGTTATGTTATTGCAGCTGATGTTACCATTATTGTAGTAATTGCTACATTGCCGCTTATAATGGTATTCTTGTTGTGATTAAATTTGTCATTACGGTAGCTGATGGTACAAAAAAGTGTTGTTTTTATTGCTGTTGAATACGTGTTATGATTAATCATTTCATCTATCAAGTCACTGTCTTATCAGATAAATCAGATCGACTTCGCTTTACTAGTTGTATAGGCAACATTTGCACTAAACCCTATAGAAACGCTCTCACATCAAAGGCATTAAACTCATCATTCAGCTGACGACTACAATAACGTTACACCCTCGCCCCGCCCACTTTGTGTCCATTACGTTAGGCCCCGCCCCATTTTCCCTTCCACACCTAGTTAACCCTTATGGACGCATGACCTAAATGAATGGTCAGTGCGCCGGCGGAGACTGATCGCTGTTCGGTCGGTATCTATTGATCTATTGGTCATTGAGATGACCGCTCCAAGCCGCGAAGTGGACATCAATTTAAGGGTAAATTACCAGCGGTCAAGTCTATACTGACCTGACCGCTCGGACAGCACATAAACTAATTCCCTGGCTTGGGCTGAAAGCGACCTATCTCGAGATAGCTTCTACATACTGAAGCTCAAACAAGTGGGAGAGGAACGGATTAGAAGACCACTATTGAACTAAATAAAAACATGGGAAACAGCAAACTTGCTGTGATGGTCATCAATATTCCACAGAGAGAATTATTTTATTATTATTTTTTTTTTCTTTCAATCTTATTTTGAAGTTATTACAGAATTTCAATTCTAAACATGTCCCATGACATTGCCTAGATAATTAATGATAAATAAATAAATAAATAAATAAATGAAAAGCATGGAAGAAAGCTATAACCAATTATATCAGTTTAGTTAATAAAAAGAAACACAAACAACAAAAACACATAGTCAGTGAATTAATGGATGCATAAGCGAATAAATAAGTTTCGTAAATAATTTAATTTAAAAAAATAAAATAAAATAAAATAAAAAATTTAAAAAATAATAATAATAAAATAAAAATTTAAAAAAATAAAGAAAGAAATAAATTTTAAGAAAAGCAAACAAACAAATGAACAATGAAGTAAACAAGTACATGTGTGTTACATATATAATTCAGCAAACAAACAAAACAAAGAACCAAACAAACAAAAACATAAAACAAAACAAAACAAATAAATAAATAAATAAATAAATACACAATTAATATGTATAGAAATAAATAAACGAATGAATACATGAGTGAATGAATGAATGAACTTTTGAATGAATGAATGAATGAATGAATGAATGAATGAATGAATGATTATGGCAAAAGACACGTATCTCAAGGTACCACACTTTCACTGACATGCATGCAGCTGAATGAATTGAAGGCGAGGGATGAAAGTGTTACATTGAGAGGTAATCTGTCATACCTAACGAGGCTGATTGCATCTCGCTGTCACCGCTCGTTGCCAACCAGTCGATCACCAGTGTTATCTTGAGTTCTCCCCCCTGTGACACAGAGAGCGCAGTGCTGATACATAAATCTATAACCAGAAGGATTTTGCTCCAAGGGGTTCACCGTGGTCGAAGGGTTAGGCGTTAGCTCCTCGGCAAAGAACTGTCTTAATTTCCTGGCTTCTTTGGTAAGCAAAGAAAATACGACGTCTAGTCTTCTCATATAAGGGAGAAAAAAACAGTATGGAGTCCCATGCGTCCTTTCTGCACGTTATGGAACCCTTGGCGGTAAAACATACAATGAAACGTTGGCGAAGAAGCTTCAGTCTGGGCAAATTTCCAAATATCAAATTTCTATCAACAAAAATTCCTCTCGCCAAACCTAAGCACGCACTTGAGGCCAGAATAATCCTATTTTCTTAGGACTGAAGAAAGACGACAAATATAATAATATAAAAGCTCCGAATTTCCTTCAGGTTTAAGTCAGATTTATCTCTAGCATAATTATTACATTAATAGATAATTCATTCACAATGTAAATGATGGGGCATTTAAGGTCCGTAGTGGTCATCTAGAGAAATGAATAGACCAATAATGTAAAAATTGATATTTTATATCAGTAGCAACAACAACAACAACAACAACAACAACAACAACAACAACAACAACACAATTATAGTGACATCGAAGGCAGAAGCAACAATAATAGCAACAACAATATCGTTGGTAGCGATAGACGGAAACACCGCAACCACATCAACAACATTACAGGAAAGCTGTTTCTTGCGTGAGCCACCGCCCACAGACTGAATGTTCTTCTTAAAGTTTGATTTGATGCTTATCTTTTCCGTTTATACCAACTTTCGGTTTGTCTGCATTCTCGTCTGTCTGTCTGTCCGTCCGTCTGTCCGTCTGTCTGTCTGACTGTCTATCTGTCCGTCCGTCCGTCCGTCCGTCTGACTGTCTGTCTGTCTGTCTGTTTGCCTGTCTGTCCCTCCAGCATAACACATAATATTCACCTACGGGTGTCGTCCCATCTCAGCTTATGGTTAAAGGAGGAATGAATCCTGTTTGATGACCGCTCCAGATGTTGTAGAGAGGTTCTCTGAAGAAACTATGACAGTGTAGCATTACTGTGTAATTAATAGCTTGCCTGGCTTTCTGTTATGGTCAATGTTAATGGCTGTTTATCACTTATGAATGGGATCCTATTAATTTTCTATCACTGTCTGTCTACATCATTCTTTTTCTATCCATCTTTCTGTCTTTCCTCTTTCAGCCTATCTGTTTGTCTGTCTATCTGTTTGTCTGTCTATCCGTCTAACTGTCTCTCTGTTTTTCTGTCTGTCTAACTGTCCGTCAGTTCTGTCTGTCATATTGTCTGCCTGTTTATCTATCATTTTATCAGTCTGTCTGTCTTTCATTTTATGTCTGTCTGTTGCCAGCCTGTGTCTATATCTCTGTCCGTTCCTCCGTCTGTCTATCTACTGCCTGCCTGCCTGCCTGAACATGTCTCCCCCATCCCCGACATCCGCCTGTCTCATGATTATGGTTTTATAAGCTTTTCAACCTTCTGTAGTGCTGGTTATCTCAGCTGTCCACAGCAGTGGTCAAAAAATAACATAACACTATTGCGTTATATGTTCAGTGAGATCTAACTCCGCCTGTCTTTCTTGTTGGTTATGGTTTTTATAAGCTTTTCAAGCTCCTGTAGTGGTGGTTATCTCAGCTGTCCACAACCGTGGTCAAAAAAATAACATAACATTACTGTGTTATGTGATCACTTTCTTGTAGTCCATTCAATGTGTTCCATATCCCGCCAGCTTATCTCTCTAGCCAATCCATCTTTTCTGTTCGACCTACACCAGTCCCAGTATTGTTAAGGCAAACCGAGCCTGACTACCGGTCAGTGGTCATAAACAAAAGTCACTCTTGAATTCCTTAGCACCGTATGAAGCCTTCCTATATTTTTACAGAGATTTTCTTAGAGCTTGATTTTGTGTTCGAATTGTATTCATTTCATTGTATGAGAGCACATGATTGTATCACTGTGTCTGATAATGCCTGTATGCCACATTTTAATGAACTGTATAACATTTTCTTTCTTTCTTTGATTAATTGTGGTGTCGTGGCCTAGCGGTTGGGCGTTGGTCTCGGGATCTGAAGTTCCGAGTTCGAATCCTGACAGGTGTCGACATTTTGTCCTTGGGAAAGGCAATTTACACACATTTCCTGACTCCACCCAGGTTTGAATGGGTACCCGACTATAGACAGTGATTGATATTGTTAGATTGATAAGGACTTGAGCGCCTAACAGGCAGCCGCCTTGTATGCTTCCCAGGAAGCTGAGAACGTTTATGAGTGTCGCAAATACTTTCTATTATTATTATTTTTTAATTTATTATTATTATTATTATTTTTTTTTGAAAGACACAATGCAGCTACAAAATAGAAAAAACGGTGTATTTGATGTTCACGTTTGTATTTGAATTATACATGTATGTGTGTTTTAGTTATGTTCCAAATCAAGGAAAGTGTATGAGGAAAGTTCTGCTCTGGACTCACAAAGATGAAGATGAAATTTGAGACGCGACACGGTAAAATCAGGTGCTCAAGCTGATCCGACCGGAGAAATCACGTGTTTTTCAACAGTGAACAAGTTTTTAACACATTTTTTTTTTTTTTTGTCACCAAACCCTTCTATAACACTCGAAAAATGCATTTCAGATTTCAGTTCACTGAAATAGATCGAGTGAAAGCCCCAAATTTGTAATTTAGTGGCATGGTCTAACAAGGATTAATAATGATTTACAACACTGATCGGCCATTTTCTCAATAAATTCAGCTGCAACAACAGGCCGAACCCATTGTCTTCAATTACCAATATCTCAACTTCTACTTAAGGCAAAACAATCAATTTTGTTCCACATTAAAAGGGAAATCACAGTGATACTAATAACTCCATATGCTATAAATTTGAAGAGAGCCTGATTTCATCGTGTCGCATCTAATTTTATATCGAATCTAGGTCACTCTTGAAAATCTACAAATAACATTAAGTAACAACAAAAGATATTCAGTTTCAACATTTATTCATTTAATATATATACCAAAAGTCCTTTCATTGACATGTATGGAAATTCTGGTACATTCGCACAAAAATTCTCACATAAATTGATTGCGTCGACTTCAGGGACGCTCGAAAAGTGGAACAAATCCGCAGGCCATCCTGAGCTTTTTACGCCAGATTGGCCTGTGTAATAAACTATAAAATTGTATAAAAAGTAACATCTGACAGAAATGCGACGACCTTCCCCGGGTCGCCGCAAAACTGTA
>JBCAUA010484072.1:0-17193 GCA_038406235.1 Peronia verruculata | reverse complement strand
ATTGGTTTGGGTTTTTTTGTAGAGAGCCCCCCCCCCCCCCCCCCCCAAAAAAAAAACACACTCACACACACACATCTGAGAGCTGAACATTATTAGGAAATACTGATTTTTTCTTAATTTTCCCTTCACCACATTTCAAATAATAATGACAAAAGTGATTGTTTTCGGTCCACCTAGCAAAGGGAAGTAATTTAGTTCACAGTCAAACTGGCCCATGCTTTATCTCTGTTGCTGTGGCCTGTGGCAAACTCTTGTTACTGTCTGTGTTTGCCATTTGGCCCAGATACACAAAAATTTACGTTTGAAGTTGACATGAAATATGGTCTTTGTTATAGCAAGAAATTTCATGCATAACATCTAACACAGTTTTAAACATTCTATCAAAGTCTGCAAAACTACAACTTATAACTAAATGTCTGAAGAATTCATGATATTCAGAACTGAGGTGTGACATAATGAAATCAGGCACTCAGCAAACTGAGCCGACTGAAGAAATCATGTGTTTTTCAACAGTGAATGAATTTTTGACGAATTTTTTTTCTGTACCAAGCCCTTCCATATCAATCTAAAAATGCATTTTAGAGTTCAATTTACTGACATAGACTGAGTAAAAAGCTAAAAAATTGTAATTCTGTGGCATGGCCTAACGATGATTAATAAGGATTTACAAAACTAATTTTTCTTTCCTTGGAATCTAATGTAAGACTTATACAAAGCAGGAATTGTGATGAATAAAATTAAAACTAAGATTTGCTGCACATCAGGTAATGAAACAAAAAATGTGTTTGTGAGACATTGGAGCCACATAAAAGTTTGGTTTTTCCACATGTTGTGTTGATGTCCAGATTTCACACTTTGATGTGCACACCATTTTTACATGCAGCCAAAACAATTGCTGTTAATTGCTGCACCAGTTTTGCACACTGCACCATACCTAGACCACATTGTCACTAATTCCCACAAACAAAAGGTCTGATCTTTGATCACTTTTAATTTCTTTTTTCTACATTATCTGTTTATATTACTTGAAATAGCACTGTCCAGCCATGTTGGAAAGAAACTTTTTTGTTTTGCTTACTTATTTGCAGCGAGTGTCATCATAATTTACCTTCACCGTCACATATCCCTTGTGCTCTGCCGATGCCATAAGGGCATCTTTGATGATAAGGCCTTTAATCTCCTTCAACCCTCTCAGTCTTCAACAGCATTTTGATGATCAGCAAATCTCATTCCCGTCCATTTTCAGATGTTGTCCTCTCATTTCTGCATCTTCCTCTTCTGCAACTGCCTCTGACCATAGATAATGCAAGACTTTTTTTTTTTGAGAACAGACAATGCCAGACAGTACCCCGGGACAGACAATGCAAGATAAAAAAAAGTGCCAGATACTTTCTACAGACAGACAGTGCAAGACAGAACAAAAGCTTAGCTATGCTTTGCATGCAGCACTCTTTTTTTCCTAATGTCTATTGAGAGGCTATGGAAGACAATGCTATAACCAAGGTTCAGTAAGATTTTGCATGCTTTCTTTTATGCTCTTGGTCTTGTTACAGACCATGCAAGTCAATACAAAACTGCACGTACTTTGCATTACTCAGTACCTAAACTAAGACTTTGCATGCTGTCCTGTTTTCTATCATCTTAGTGAAAGATCATGTAAGTCACTACAAGAACCAAGACATATGCTAGCTTCAATTCAGCCACTATCAGGACACGCTGTTATGAAGTACAAGAGAAGAACCAAAGTTGTGCTGAGATTTTGCCTGCTTCCCTTTTTTAACCAATCAAATGAGAAATTACGAACATGAAAGTGGAATGTCACAGACTTTGCAGCCAATTTCTCAGTCTTCAGCCAGAATATGCTTGACCTGCTCAAAAAACGCCCAATCAGAAATGTTTTTTGCTTATTGATGTGAAATTGTCACAGTTCGTGTAAAAGCAATACTGTTCACTTGTCAATAAGTTATCAAGTCTTATACGGTTTTGTCTCTGAAAAATTAAAAGAAAATTCCAGAGCAGAGAAAAGGTTTTGAAGTATACCATTTCTATACATAGACATATCATGCAAAAATATATTTTGAAGAAAGATGTTTAGCTGTGATGAAATGGAGAAATATGTTTGTTGCAATAAAATTTCTGAGAAAGAAACATGTTTTGTTAGGATGAAATTGCACATTGAGAAACACATGCAATTTGTCAAGATGAAATTTCCTAAAGGGAAATGTTTAGTTCTGATGAATTTCATATTTAGCATGGTCTGAGGTGAAGAAGTTAAGAAATATAGATTATTATTATTTTTTTTTTAACTTCACTGAATTGGTCTAATTGTCAGTAGTCCACTCTGGAAATGTTCATCGAATAATGAGCAGTTGTGAAAGGAAGGTAAAAACCTTGAACATTTACTTTTCTTAAAAGTAACATACAGTGCTTCTTGAGATATCAGAAAATTCTTCTAAAATCTGTTAACACTTTTATCAGACTTGAATAGGTCTGAAAATGCATGGCAGATATAAGTCTCAGTGAGTTTCATTTATTTGAATTTGAAAATCTTCACTGTTACTTTAAGTATTACATTGGTTTTTCTAGAGGGGCACATGTAGTAATAATCCATGATTGTCAGTGATAAGTGTGCATGCAATATAACAATCAATATATGTGTATTTTATATATTAAGAATAGCTGATGTTTTGTCATTTGTGCTAGCTTTGTGTGTTTATTGCTTTTTTGTCCATGTTCATCCCAGCCTGCCCATCTTTCCACGTGCTGTATATGTCATACTTATTAGCCATTGTTTATTGTTGACCACCGGCTACAGAACCAAATGTTGTAGTACCTTATATTGCTGCTAGTCATTTAGTCAGTGCATGTCCAGTGTGGCAAACATTTCTCCATAACTCGACATTTGGCCACGTCAAGTTTCAAGAACTTGGCACTTAGACCATTGGGTTATTGTGTGACCTGAGCTTGTTTGGACTGTCTCATAGGCTGATAATCAAATATACAATCAATTTGTGCACAATATAAAGTAATTTTGCTTCAGCTAAGAAAGACCAATATGTAATTAGCGCAGGGAGCAAATAGCACAGTAAGTAACCATATGTGTCTCTGCCATGAAGGGTAGCGTTGTAAAATATCCGGCCAATGACAAACTGGGAACGAGACAGATTTAAGTTCTCTACCTTCATATTCTTTTGGCTAAATGATACAAGATCTCCTTAGCTTTGAGAAGATGGAAAGCATAACTGATTCTTGGCTAGTACCAGTAGATTTTTTAATGAAATATAAGCTAATTTTTTATTTTATGTTGTTGTCGTTTTGGTTGTTGTTGTTGCTGTTTTGTTGTCCTTGTAAGGAAAGTGGCCATTGTTATATTTTTTTAAGAGCCCCTCGATGATACATTTTATTGCAAGCTGGATTTCAGTGTCTTTGTATGTGAACTTTTGTTTGTGGGCTAATATATATATATATATGTCATGTACAAAGACATAAAATGTTTGTTTTAGATTCCTAATGAACTGAATGATTCATTCTTTGAACAGAGGTCAAAAGTTGAACAACATAAATATGTTATGTTTATGCAACTAGTTTGTGGGAGGAGGCATTCCTGTCCTTCAGATATAAATAATTTTTTCTGTTTTTGGACAGTCAGTGAAGGAGAGGAGGAAAGTGGACAGGAAGCCAGAGGTCAAGGACAAACGACCAACTTCTGTACCATCAAACAGTGAACGTCGTGAGTACAGCAAGAATTATATCGTGATAAGGAAGTGTCTTTGTCAAGACAATTTAAATACTTTATTTCTGTGGCTGATATCACTGGACAAAAATAGAGAATAAATACTTTATTGTATGTATCAGCATTTTTTTTTCATATAATATGGACATGCTCTCCCAAAATTTTCCTTAATAATTTTTGCTGAATGATTTGTATGGGAAATGTCTCAGAATATGTGGCTTCTTCTTCCTCATCTGATACCATTGCAGCATATCCTGCCAAGCTGTGCACTAGTCTTCTCCATACATTGTAGCACCCCAGTTTTTATACCAGTGTTTTAGTACCAATGTCCCAAAACCTGTCTACACTCCCAGAGTGTTTACAAGTACAGTGCTCGTCATAATACATCTTGCTTTTGGAAATTTTGGTAAAAAACTGTTTTAAACATATCACAACTGACAAAGTGATAAAATAGGAAAGAGATTTACAAAAGGAAGTGAAATAAAATTTGAAGTCACATAACCAAGTATTGAATCTGGATGTATCGTTTAAGTTTGTGATGGTTTGCTTGTGTAGGCCTGTGTTTATCATTTCAACAGTAGTTGTCAGATCCAGTTCTCTGTTGTAGCAAAGATATTGTGTCTGAAATCCTCAAAAGAAATAGTCATTATTATTTTTCTCCATGTCTGTCCTCAGTTCGCACGACAAGAGACCGTTTCTCTCATGTTCAAAGTTCAGGCTATGGACAGCCGACCTCACCTCCTCCCACACGCAAATACAGGTCTCGATCTGCTGGAAAGTCACCGCCAAAAAATCAAACTTTTGTGTCGTCACCCAGTGAAGGAGGCAGAAACAAAAGTGGGTTATCACACTATTTCACTTCATGTTTTCACCTCAACCACCTATGTGAGACTGCTCTCAAACCCTCACCAACAGCAGAAATTAGTTTTCATCTGTGCCTCACAAAAACTGAAACATTACTCGTAATATTTTGATCATAAGCAGATGGCATTTTTTTTTTTCAAAGAACTGTTTTGTTGCATCCATTTCTTTCTATTTTTGTACATTTAGTTCAACTCAGGTTACTGCAATGCATGATTCTGTCAAATTCTGCTATGGACAGAGACTGAGTGATTTAAAAACTAGATTTCAGTGACCCTGAGGTTACAGGAGTTAACTTTGGATGTGACTGTCTTGGCACTGAGGAATCACGGCTAAGTCTTTTCTTTCAAATAAAGCCAAGTGCACTCATGTTCTCCTCTCGCTGATACCAGTAGAGCAGTTTGGTGCAGCAGATTATCTGTACGGTTGTTGCATAGCACAGCACACACAATGTGTGGCCAAAGCAAGTTTATCAGTAAGAGAAGATTTGTAAAAGATTGAGATAGAGACATATGCCACAGAATATCTCCATGTGACTGTTTGTTGAGATTTTGTATTTAAATCTAACTCTCCAAACACTTGTAGGATATATTATGATTATATTGCCTTCCATGTCTTTAATTTTCATATTGCCCACTTTGACAGTGCTACACTTGAGTCCTTTCCTTTAGGATTTACTTTATATTTTCTGTCTTAGGATGATGCCATAAATCTGTTTCAGAACTAGAGGAATCTCCACATTTAACCATGCAGAGAAAGAAAGACAAAAGTCCAATCCATGACCAACTGTTGATGCATTCAGTGGAGACATTTGCCAAGTTCTTCAGTGAGCATCTTGCTGCCAATCAGGTGAGAAAGTCAGAAAAATTAGGAGATTGACAAAACTTAGGGGTATGACACATTAACCATGTAATAGTCTTGATCTTTCATCAACTTAAATTTTCTTGCCAGGTTTTATGTTTGTGTCTGTCGGTATTCATGGTCTTTTTTGTCTTTGGTACTCTTGATGTTTTTATCTCCCGGTGCTCTTGATATTCTTTTCATCTCCTGATATTCTTGACTTTTTTCTTTTTTTTTCTTGGTACTCTTGATGTTCCTGTTTCCCAATACTTGTGATGTTTTTTGTCTTGTGCTAATCCTGCAGACCAGTGATCATAATGAGCAGCTGAGAGCTGAACTGGTCAAACAGCCAGGACATGAGCGAGAGGCAGCACTGCTAGCGGAGTTAACAGACCTTAGGGAACAACTACGACAGGAGCGGATCACCAGAGCCAAGTTAGAAGGTGAGGCCCATTGCTGACTATGCTTGGAGATTTGCCACATTACATATTTTTTATTCTAGTAATGTATGTGTGTGTTTTATTCATTTTTTTTTGTTTTGTTTTGTTTTGTTATTTGATATTTTAAAAATTTTTTTTTTATCTCTCTTTCACCATCTCATAAATGAAAATAAGTCTAATCTGGTATCCCAGAGCGCTAAGATATTGACCTACAGTTCATCTGTTTGTATGTGAGATATGGGTAATTGGATCTGTCAATTATCCAGCTATGATCTTTTTCTTGGATGCAGTTCTTGCATTTGCATACAATATGTAACATTAGCATATGAAAGAAAAGAATGGAACAGAGTGAGATAAGACTTTTCTGTAGTTTGAGTGCCTGCTAGAATGTCACAGAGGGCAAAGACATTGCAGTAACAAAGTGGAACATTTTGTCTGATCTTTTGTTTCATGGAGAGCTATCTTTCTGTAAATATTGTGAAGCTTCAGGCCAGGAAAGCTGCTGAGTTGGCACATTTGTGAAGACATTTGAATTGTTTTTGGTTAAAAAAAAGAAAAGTTAATTTGATAAGAAGCGGCAACATTTGCCCTTTTTAACTGATTCACACCTAAAGTAAATACAGGTCATGAGAAGACACGTTTTTTTTTTCACCTATGATTAGTACAATCACAAGTAGATCCACTGTTATGAAAGTGATGTAAATGACAGCTATCAAGTCTTTGTAAGTAATGGAACCAGATAGCAAAGTTTTGAAACAGCGATGTATGCTATGTTGTAGGATTGTCACTGAAGCTGCTCACCACTATGGATGGCTGATCTAAGTGAATGAGTTAGAGATGCTTGAACACTGTTGGTACATACTGTCTCCCCATGGGGGCAAAATTTAGAATGGCCAGAAAGATTTTCACAGTCACCTTGCTCTACTGCTTCTCCAAACAAATCAATACCGCCACAGTTAGGGATGATAATCGTCAATATTTCACTGTGCCTTAGAAGATTCAAAAACTTTCAGGTTGTCAGATTGCACAAAAAATTGTCTTTTGGAGCTGTAGGAGATGACATTTGATTTACTCCATCCACAGCTGACATGACAGTTCTGGAAAGAGAGTTTAAGAAGGAGCTGGAATCTCAAAAGCTCAAGTACGAAGATGAAGTTTTCTCTGTGAAGCAGGAGAATTTTGTTCTGGCTGCAAAGGTAACTGTCAGCTTTGCTCTAGACTGAGAGTAGAGGACAGATGATGATCATCACCACTTTATAGAAATGTCTTTAACATAGAGACTCATTGCCAACTGGCAACTCACTAATACACTTAAATACACAAACTAAAATCTGCTAAAAACTGAATAAAGTGACGGTGCTTGCGACATTTTTAAATTTTCTTGGTTCTTCTTAGAAGCATCAAAAACCATCCTTATCACCACTTTATTGAAATGTCCCAAAAGACAAAGTTTGGATGTGGGCTGATAAATGACTTAGTGATCTAGGTAAACAAATACACAGAGTTGAAGAGCTAGTAAAAAGAAAATCAGTTTGTTTCATGGAGTATCAAATTGTAGACTTTGTTTGTGTCTTCCTCATCATCTTCATCATCACCATTTTATGTCAAACATAGACCATCAACCAACATCTAACTAAATACATTGAAAGCAACAACCAAGTCTGGTCTGTTGACAACTCTGAGGTGAGCTCTTTGAACCCTAGCCTTGCCATCTGTATATCTGTGTTTGCCTTGACTTCTGTGGAAGAGATGCATATATTTTCTCTTCAGAGCTCCAAAACTTCTAACAAATGTTCATTGCAAAAACAAAAAAACAAAAACAAAATAAAACAAACAAACTAACAAACAGATTTGCTATGGGTACAGCCATCACCAGAATACAAACTTTAGGGAATGAAATTTTCTGTCCTCGTGGAAGTCAGGGGATGTTGTAGAGTCAAAAGAACTACCAATGGCAATATACAAGTATATGCAATTGTCTTGGGTTTAAAGATTTAACCTCTTTACTTGTATATATTAGTGATGGTGTAGTTAGCACAATTATTCAAATAGCTGGATAGTTACTTGCATAGAAGACTAATTGATCAAATAGTTCTGAATATGTTTGACACTGTTTTGTTGTTTATTGTTTTTTTCTCACTATTTAACACCATAAAATTAATTTGGAAAGATAATGATGATAATAATTACAAAAGAAAACAAAATAAATCAACCAACAAACAAAATGTTGACATCTGTGTTTGTATCTCTGTGCTCATTGAGTCAAAAGTGTTGACAGTGTCTTGCTTTGTCAGAACTACCACTGTGAGAAAAACCTAGGTCACTTAGGTCACTTACACCATCTTGTGATGGATAGAAATTGAAATGCAACACAGTCAAATCAGGTAAACTGAGGCAACTGGAGCAATCACATGTTTTCAACAGTGAATGAATTTTCAAGGTATTTTTTTTTTCTTCACTGAACAGTTCTATATCAATCTAAGATGCATTTTAGAGTGATATTTACTGAAATAGCTTGAATAAAAGCTCAGAATTGCAGTTTAGTAGCATGGCTTATTAGGATTAGTAAGGATAAACAAAGATGATCTGCCTTCATAAATTCAGCTGCACTAACAGGTCATTTAAGGTAGCATAATTTTTAATTGCACAGCCAATGAGACATAGTATATGGTATGCAGGATACATCCCCACTTACAGGCATGAAGCCAAAACTATCACAGACAGCATCAGAACATGGGAATCTCCAGAAACTTTGGCTCAACATGATACGTGTATCACTGATGGCAGAAATTAATTTCTGAAATGCTCTCAATTCATTCTTAGTTCTTGCATGCAACAGATCACCACATTTTTCAAAATATTTTCAACTGATTATGAAGTGGATATATAGAATCCTCACATGTTATGGTAGCTTTGATAAACAGTCTTTGTGCTATAGACATCAGTGTGATCCCCCCGGGGGGCCCGGGCTACATAAGTAGGTTTCCTCCCACCTGCATGTGGTGAAAGCCATATCAGTGGGATGTTTCCTATGGAGTGCCATCCTTGACGCTCCTTGACGTTCCATCTCTTCTGTATCTCCTGGGTCCTGTCTTCTGTCCAGCTCTCTTTCCTCTCTTCTTCTTGACGTGTAAACATATCTTACCGTGTTTGGCACAATATAGCCATGATCGTGCTGATGTGCTTTCAAACCCCAACACAAACAAACAAGCAAACATCAGTGTGAAAGTTTTTTTTTTTTGTACCTGTCTCTGCAGCTGAAAGAGCAGGAAGGTGAGAAAGAGGGCAAGGCCAAGAGGGCAGCAGAAGGCCGTGGATCTGAAGAAGGCGGAGACAGTAAGTAATCGGAGAACTGTGATGCCACCTGTTGTCGGCCATCTTGGTGTGGCTGGAAAACTTCAGCTGTGTGGCTTCCCCACAAGTCAGGGATACAGTTTTGATACAATATTCTGTCGGTCTGATTTTCACATCTGACATACTGTTGTGATGCTAAAATCAAAATGCACCACATTTTAGTACATTTCTGACATTCAGCATCCACTCCTGGATGATCTGGCCAGTACGAGTCCCCACAAATGCATAATAATAATATCACTCTGTCTATATAAATTTGCCCTAAATTATAGTTCAAATTAAAGTGTTTTGTCTTATTATCTAAATGCCCTTCCATACCCTGTCATGCTATATATAGCTCAAAATACTGCAGTTATTTGGAACAGAATTATTACTCATGCAGTAACCTTTACAATCATCCTAAAGAGATTTGTATTATCTTTAGCTTTTGGTCACTGCTAGGATATGCTGGGAGGTCATAGTCTTGATTATGCCCAGCTTCAGCTGTATTGATAGATATCCTAATGTCACTTTCTTCATCTGAAGCATGATACATAACAAACTACAACATGTTCTAATATTTTGCTAGTGGAAAACATTCACTGATGGTTTTCCCTTTTGATTATTTTGTACACACAAAACAGTAATTCTCTGGGTTCACACTGAAAGGGTCAAGGCAGTACAGGAACAGTGATAGTATGGTGAATACAGGAACAGTGATAGTATGGTGAATACAGGAACAGTGATAGTATAAAGCAATACAGGAACAGTGATAGTATAAAGCAATACAGGAACAGTGATAATACAAGGCAGTACAGGAACAGTGATAGTATAAAGCAGAATGGGTAAAGATTCATCAGTAGAGTGTTTGCTCCTCTGCTTTATATGTGGGATTTGGGGAAACCATCATTTCTCATGTTTTGCACTAGAACAGGACATGTGGGAAATACTGAGATCCTCTACCACATAACCGCACACGAGACAGGATGTTGGCATTGAACTGATAACTACCACCCGTCATTTTTTCTTGCTTACCGTTACATATTTGATCATGCTGATGTGTTTGTTGAATGTATGTGTGTGCGTGCATGCGTGCGTGTGTGTTCATGCGTGAATGTGTGTGAAAAAGATTGATGAGTCCTCCACAGGTCATAAGTAAACGTTTGTTGCCAGCGCTCATCTCAGACTTCATTTTAGTTTTGGAAATTTAATTGTTTCATCTGAAACATGTGTTGGGAACTAAAAACTAGAAACTAGACGCCGTGTGAAAATAAAGTAAGAAGAAAAGAGAAGTTTAACCCATCCAGGCTTGAGCCCCCTAAAATTAACATGGCCTGGGCTGGACTCCCTGAGAAACAAAAGTGACCAAATGTTTACAGAAAAACTTTGATGAAATGATCTCAGAGCCATTGAGGTTTGTACAGGTGTTTTGTTTAACATTAAATCAGCTTAACTATGGCTTCTTCAACTCTTTGTAAACATAACACCGATATATCGGTGGGCTGACGGTCGCCATTGTTACCACACATCGATATATTAGTATTTCAGAAAAGCGGCACTGAACTGATCCGTAGAGGTAGGCTACTATTCCATATCGTTAATGCCAAAGGCATGTGAAATAGAAAACTAGGAGCATCCAGCATGGAAATGTGTCACAGAAGTGTGCAGGATTGTAGATTTCCGTTAAAAAAGAAAGAAAAGTAAACCAAAAATAGACACATTTCAGCGGTCCCCAACATTTTCAAAAACTCTAACAGAACTCACAGGGAACTAAGAAATATGAATTCTTCAGCCTCAGTGTGTTGGAAATTGAGTATAGTTTTGCTTTAGAGTGCAAGTTTCTAGTTTCTTTCACTTGTTTTTTCATTGAATATTGATGAAACCCTGCAACTTATGTTCTTTTTATATTATCTCCCCTTTGTCTACCAATTTTCTTTCTTGTGTCACAAGTATCTCATTTTGTAAAACTGATCACTTGTATCGTCTTTAGAACTTGACACTTGTTAGCTTTGAAATGATATATAACATTACTGACTGTAGACATCATTTTCAGCTAGAAATTTACAACTGAGGTACCCAAGGGTACTTTTTTCCTGCTCAGCCGCTAAATAATATGGTTACAACCCCATATCACCGATGTTATAGGAAGAGTTAAGGGTATCCTAGAGGACCTCCAGTACTGAAATGATCTTTTTCCTTCCTTCTGTCTAGAACAGGCCCATCATTGGCTGTTAAATTTAGACTAAGAACCTCATTGGCAAGTCTTTTGCAAAATAGTTGAATTTATTCGGGACAACATAAGCTTATTGAGATCAACTTGAAATTACAAATGAGATATATACCAAACAACTTTATTTTTTTGTTTTTTTTGTTTTAAATGTGAAAGAAAAAATAGCTCAGAGTTTTGGAGGTTCAGTTGATTGTGTTGGACACAACTGAGGCATGGTGAGTTCAAAGGTGATGTTTTTAATCTCCAGGTGTGGTGAAGCGATTAGAGCGAGAGATTCAGGAACAGGAGAATTTGCTGGCCGGCTACCAGGCGGAGAACAAACGGCTGTACGAGGAGATCAAAGGTTTACAGAAGCAGGGCAAAGCAGCAGAGGGCAGCATGTTCCGAGAGAACCAACGACTGACAGCTGAGCTGACCAATCTCAGGTGAGTGGTAGCAGTCACAGCAGTACAGAAATAGTCAGCATTTGTCATGATGAGCTTATCAATTTATCATCCTGTTAGCCATGGGTGACCCCAGGCAGGTTTAAGATTAAAGATCACTATAATGACTTAGGACTGACTTTGCTGCTTGAACTGCTTCGCTGCTCTGCCAGTTGTGTAGTCATTTGCTTAACAGTAACAATATGATCATTCTCATTTACTCAGTCTCATATCATCATGCCAAGTAAGACAATATTTCTCTAAGATCAAGTCATTTACAGCAGCAACATAATCTGTACTCCTTTTTAGCTCTCACAATATGCTATGAAATGTGGAATAAAAGGTGATTGGTAATGGATTAACCCTTAGTGTACGAGGTACATCTTCCCACACATGACAGAACAATTTCTTGACATATTTTTAGGCCTACTTGGCTGCCATGTGAAAATGTAAAATCTGGCATTTGCATGTGTTTGTTCAGAATAACATTGTTCATATATTGGTACACAGTAAATAACTGCATCTTTCTACCACCAATTACTGTGTTAGCCACTTGGATGTAAAATCACCCAGCAGTATGGGTGACATTGAGATGGTTTAATGTAAAATGTCTTTCTGGATTGCCAGCTTCTATCTCAGTGTTATTTATTTCCCCAATGTTGGTGTCTGCGGCTGAACAGACAGGAGTTGGAGATGAAGAATGCAGAGCTCCAGAGCAAAGGCATCATCACCAGCGTGGCGGTCCAGCAGCAAATAGCAGCTGGCAATGCCGAGGCCATGATGGGTGCCACACGTATCGCACATTTAGAGGGAGAGCTCACGGAGGCCAAGGTATGTCGGTCTGTTCTGACCATGCCTTTGTTCCAATCCAACCATCTCCACCTGTTGTCATCATTTTGTGAATGATTAGCTACACATCTCTTTTATTTTTTCCGTGCGTTGTAAAATTGCACTACTCGAAGACAGTATGAAGTTTTCACACACTATCTAATAAAGATAGGGATTTGGCAAACCCAACATTGTTTAGGGAAAAAGGAAAGTTCCATTTCTTTCTTGAAAAGTTGGGCATTTGCCAGACCCAACATCATACATATGGGTGTACCTTTTTAGTATATAAAATGTATCAAACTGGGACATAGCAAACCTCTCATCATATGAAATAAGGTGGTGATAATGCACAATAAGCTTACCTCACCTTGCTTTACCTAACCTTATGTTATCTTATCTTACCTTACTTTTCCGTAGCGTCCTTCCTTTGATTTACCTTGCCTCGTCTTATCTTTTTTTCCTCATTTATCTCCCTATCCCTGAATGATGCATTTTCTGATGGATAAATAACAGATTCATATTCATAACTTTTATCTTCTTTGTTTTATCTTATCTGATCTTTTTTATCCGCTGGATGACAGCGAGTACAGGAGAGCCAGGGCCGAGAGCTGCGGCAGATGCAGCAGGGTAAATATGAGCTAGAACGACACATTGAAACCTTGGTGAGGGAGAAGGATGAATTGGCCCGGCAGTTGGCTGAGTCCCTGAAACCTGACCAGGTCAAGGTCAGTATACAATTACTTTGAACCTCATATTGCGGTTATATGTGCAAATCATCATCTGTTGTTTTTTTGGTTATGTTTTTTTGTTCATTATTAATTGGACAGTTTCGGAGAAAAAAATAGTGTGATCTTCCCTCAGCAGGACCGCTTATACCTTTGTTACCACAGATCTGAAGTCCTAGTACTTGAGTATTTACACATACACAATGGAACAAGACATTTGATATATGGACATGTAAACTGATCTTTGAGAATAACATGAGAAAAGCACTAATAATTAGGTCAAACCAAGCTATTAATAGCCCTGAGGTCAGCTCTCCAGATCTACTATTTATTTCCATTGGATTAATTGAAAAAGTGACAAAGGCTGGATAATCATGCTCATTTAAGTAGCGACATTAAAGTTTCTTTTATGTCATCTTCTTCTAAAGCTATATACACAATGACCTCTGTGTCTTTTTTTCAAAATGTGAGTGAAAAAATGTACGGTTTTTCGTTCACAGTAAATGTCATTGCTTAGATTATCTGAGAAAATTTAGAATTGTAAAAGAAATGATGTTACTTTTTCTTAATTTGCAGGTAATGCTTCTGCTCAGCCAAACTGATACACATTATTGTCACAAGGGTGGCTTTTTTTAATCTGCTCTCAAATCTTTCATGAATAGAGTTATTGGTCTGAATGGAATGGAAAATGGGTGTAAGCCTGTGTGTGCTTTACTTTGATAACAATATTGTTTAGCTGTAACCCTTTAGAGCTGAGCTGTTCACATCCGGATTAAACCACTAAGACCTCATGGTTGGTAAAACTTTGATTTTGTTAACAAAGTCTCTTTTGATAGGCAATCCATTTCACCCTGTGTTTCTGCTCAGGCCTTGTGAGCACAGCTAATAGGCCCTCAGCTGGAACCTTTGTTTCTCTTAACTGAACACTCCTACTTTAGGAAATGCTGTGCTTAAAACACTGTCATAACAACAATCTGCTGAGATAGGCACCTGCAGGTGGTTGAAAGGTTTAAATTGACCCTAACCAAAACTCCATATTTCAGCCTCCCATCCCATCCCTCAATAATCACACTTCTGTCACCATCCACACAGATCATGCCCACACATGTCCTATCTGACATCCGACCAACATCATCCACACAGATCATGTCCACACATGCCCCACCAACATCATCCACACAGATCATGCTCACATGTGTCCCACCAGACATCCGACCAACATCATCCACTCAGATCATGCCCACACGTGTCCCACCAACACCATCCACACAGATCATGCCCACACATGTCCCACCAACACCATCCACACAGATCATGTCCACACATGTCCCACCAACACCATCCACACAGATCATGCCCACACATGTCCCACCAACACCATCCACACAGATCATGCCCACACGTGTCCCACCAACACCATCCACACAGATCATGCCCACACGTGTCCCACCAACACCATCCACACAGATCATGCCCATACGTGTCCCACCAGACACCGGACAAACATCATCTTAACAACTTGTTCACTCCACCATCGACTAGAGAACAACACAGACAGGATCAGCCACAAACTAAAGTCAATTGTTTTTCTTCTATTTGACCTTTTTTTAAATTCTTTCTTTCTTTCTTTCTTTCTTTCTTTTGTTCTTTCTTTCTTTCTTTTTTTTTCTTTCTTTCTTTCTTTCTTTTTTTCTTTCTTTCCTCAATTAACAAAAATTATTTAGATATTTATAAAATTGTTTGTTGATTATTTATTGGTTTATTTATTTATCTGTCTGTGTAGTCGTTCTATTATTTATTTATCTTTATTTGTCCATCCATTTGGTGTTTATACTTTTTATTCAATGAGTTGTATATGTTACTGTTAGTTCCCATTCATGTTATTTTTTTTGTATTCTTTTACAAACTTTCATTCATCATATTTTCACTCAAGCTTTACATCTCAATCCTTTGCTCTTTCTAATTCTCAAGAACTGTCATCCCTCCAGTTTGTCATCAGTCAACATACGTGTAGTGTTTGTACTTGTTTGCTCTCTCTTGTTTGTTTTGTTACTGCAGGAAAATCCTAGCGACAAACTCACTTGGGTCATTCTTTCCTATTTATCTACCAACTGTAGTGTCTCCCTTCTCTTGTCTGTACACATCACACCCTTATGTCCCCCCCCCAAATCATGAATGTGATGTTTGTGTTTCAGGATCTGGAAGGCAAGCATAAAGAAGAGTTGGAGAAGCTGCGGAAAAAGATCAAGTGGTACGCAGAGAATCAGGAACTTCTGGACAAGAGCAATGCCAAGTTGAGAGCTAAAGAAGATGAGATTCACAGGTTAAAAATGCGACTGGAGGATTTCAAATCAGAGGTGATAAAAAAAAAAAAAAAAGAAAGAAAATTAATATCTAAACCTTTCTTTTGCCTTTGTCAAATCTGCATATAAATCCATATTGTATTACTTCACACTGGCTGATGTCAGTTTTAGCTATTTTGAGAAACTGGCAAGGAGCTTATACTATTATACTGGTGAGCAGACTGATGACATAACATATGCGGAATGTGGCGCATGCCCATGGAGACAAGAAACCAAGTTAACGTTAACACTTCATGCCATTGTTGTTATGTTACCACCTGTAAATTATTTCAAAACTAAACGAAACTCACACTGTCATTTAGCAGGTCTGTTGTAATTTGTTCTTGCTGCAGCTCTTGGTTATTAAAAAGAAATAAATATTGAATCTGTTTGTTTACAAGAAAAGATTTTAAAAGTATTGACTACACTCCATGCATGAGTATAGCAATACTAAGTGTAACCCCATGGCCATGGCGCCCAGTATTGGCACGCTAGACACAGGGTGTTTTGTTAAGGTGACGTCATGAATCCGCACTCCAGTATAACAGTATGAAATCCTTGGGAATTGGACAAAAAACCTATGTAGTGCTATCATATGGCAGGTGACACTGCATAGATTTCTACTCCGTCAGAATGATGTGAGGGTGAAGATAGAGATCTATGTAGATTTATAAGCTTAGTTGTCCATTTTTGGCATATCCTTGATTTTAGTTTGTACTAAGATGTTTTCTCAGTTTGCGACATCTCTGACTTCTGTCAATCTAACTCAAAACTTTGTCTTTCACCAGATGAAACTGTATGAACTAAGATGTTATAAAATAGTAATAACTCAGTTTGTTCGGAAATCTGACTCTTCTTGTTTAGACCTGTTGTGAGGCCTGTAGTCATAATGTATGTGGGCATATCACTGAAGTATAAAAACATTGTGGCAAACTGTTTTTGTCATTAGGTTTTTGTGTTGTCATGATTATAGTTAGCATCATAACCATACCCCCCCGCCCTCCCCCCCAAAAAAGACAGGTAATTAGAGAGTGGCTGTGATCATATGCTATAGTATGTTCTATGGGAATCGACAACTTTTGCACAGATAATTCTCAGCTGTAACCTATGTAAAGTGGAAATATCAGTAACATGTAAAACACTTCTTCCATTTAGAATTGTCCTATTTTTCTTATGTCTGGCTAATGAGAAAGAGACTGTCTTCTTCATGATTCATTGAACTTCATAACAGATGTTTTTAAAACTTGATGTTAAAGAGTAATTTAAATAAATCTTACAATCTGAGAGGATCAGAGAAGAAAAGTCAGTGGGTTTCAAAGATAAAGAAATCGTTACAGAAGGCCATCACACACAGTCCAATCATTTATAAAAATATAATAGAACTGTCAGACCGGCAACTAACAAAACAATTCAAGAAAAACAAATAACACAGAAATCTA
>JBCAUA010483962.1:0-17194 GCA_038406235.1 Peronia verruculata | reverse complement strand
TATCTATCTATCTATCTATCTATCTATCTATCTATCTGTCTGTCTGTCTGTCTGTCTGTCTGTCTGTCTATCTATCTTTCTATCTATCTTTCTATCTATCTATCTATCTATCTATCTATCTATCTATCTATCAGACAGACAGACAAATAGTTAGCCAGCTAGCTTGAAAGACTATCGCGGACTCTAACTCATTAACATACTCACTCAGGCAATGAATACGTGTATTCATTCACTCTCTTTCACTCACTGCCCCTCTCTCAATGAAAGTAGGCCTATATTGTTGAACTCCCCCCCTTCGCAAGTCATCTTTACCCATCTGTCTCGAACATCCTCTCGATTCTCTCCCTCCGCCCTCCCACCCCCTCCTTCCGGCGCTTTTTTCCCCGAACATTCTTGAGAATTCTGGCGCCAGTTACGTCCTCTTCAGCCACCGGACTCCACGGAGGCCTCGTATAGACTAGACACTATTTTTTTTTTGGTCACTTAATACTGAAATTACATAGAACGTATCTTCCTATGGATTGAGCTAGTGAAATACGATCTGACATCGTATATATATATACTACTGCTGCAGTTTCGTATAACGTGTCATTCTATGCATGGATCTTAAAAGAAAATAAATGCGACAAAACTGGCCATGTATGCCATGTATAGCTTAGTTCCTAAAGGATAAAGTCTGCTTGCAGCAGTTATTCTCTACCGATTGTAAAAGGTGACCCTAAAATATCCCAGTTGTTTACAGATACCATGATGTAAAATAGTTATGATATTCTGTTCCTACCAGATGGTAATGTAGTCCCTACGATCTGTTGCTAGCTGGTGGTAAAACAGCCCTATGGTCTACTGCAAACTGGTGGTAAAAAATTAATACCAACGGTCGATTGCTACTAGATGGTAAAAATAGATCTAACGGTCTTTTGCCACCAGGTGGTAACCATAGTCCCAGTGGTATTGCTACCAGGTGGTAAACATAGTCTCATTTTTTTTTTTTTTTTGCTACCGAGTGGTAAAATGTCCCAACGGTCCATACTATTAAAAGGTGGTCAAAATACTCTGTTATTTCTTGCTACCAGTTGCTCTGACTGTTGTAACTAAACTCTCCAGCTTATCTGAACACTTCCTGTAAACATAACCATATACATTTATATATGTAACTCTAATCCTATTCCTAACCAACTTAAAGTGACGTGACCTAATGACTCCGTTCAGAATCTCGATACAGGATCTGTAATGTCACAAATCAAACCAAGTGATGGAAAATCTGGCAGAGATGTTATTTTTCTCTGTTACACCGAGTGTCCCATTTTCTAATACAACCCAAATGGAAACGGCAAATTGCCATGAAAAGCTGTTCCGACCACTGATTTCCAGGAGCGAAAACAACCAGACAATTCATCCTTGGTTGATATCGATTGGCCCAAGTTTTTTTTTTTTTTTGTTTTGTTTTTTTTCCAACTAACAACAACACGAACCCTCAACAAGTGAGGCATTTACAAATATAAAGGTAAGATAAAAAACACTAGAAGTTAATGAAACATAGATACCCGCTAAACAGGAAAATGTTACAGACTCATGTGCATTTAGTCCTTAGTTCGGTTGGTTGATGTTCAAATTTGTCATTATTTTCCAGACATATTTCCATTACAGCAAGCTGTTTCACAAAGCTCTGATGGATTCAAAAGGGTTAAACCTTTCAGTTCATTTAACATTGGATCACACTGACACTATGATTAATATTGCCATGCTGACGAAGATTGACAAGAACAACACCAATGTCAAAACAACTGATGCCTGGACTGAGACGGTACAATAATTACAAAAATAATCAAAAGAATGGGGTTTCAGAAACTCGATCTGAAGCCGTGGCAATACCAAGTTTACTATGTCTGAAAAAAAAAATAATAAGAGGATTTTTTCCCCGGACAAATAAAGAATGCACTATATGGACGAAGCACTCCATCGTATCAGTATATACCATATCATATTGTTTTTATATATATATATTCTGACGAAACCAGAAGATCTACACAATAACCACAATAACAACAAACAACAGCAACATAACTGGTCAGAGCAGTTCTAGACTTGATTGACCTAAATCAAAATAATTGGCTAAGAGGAGGAGGAGACCACGCGCAAACGTGCCCAGTAAATAATTAGAAGGCAAAGAAACTTCCTGGTGAAGGCCAGCTTTCCGCCTTGATCAAGGAATTCATCTATTTAGCGTATCTGAAGGTAAATGGCACTATGAACCTAAAGATGAGCGAAAAACCGAACAGGAACAGGTCATGAAAAGGTACGCATACGCACCCATACTCGCATCATAACAACTGTTGTTATAAATCCTCCGTTTCTATTCCTTTCAAATGTCCGTTATTATAGTCGATGTTGATCAATGCAAATTAGAAATTTCGTATCTAACATGTTAAGCGCGTTTGAGTCACAGGTAATGGATAGAATTAACAAAGTCAATGTGACTATCTGTAGCAACTACTGACTACACGCGTATGTCACTCTTGGTTTCATTTGTTTAATTTTTTTTTCCTTCAAAATTATATATGTCTTTGACATGCGAAGACATTCGAAGTGAATCTGCAATGGTTTTGTTGCTTTTCCTGGATTCAATAACCCCCCTCCCCCTCCCTCTTCCCCGTTTAAAAAAAAATGCGTGTCAAAGAACGCTTAACGTCAGCCGCCAAGGGCAGCATGATGTGGAGGTCTAAAAGACTGCATGCGTATGACGTACGAGCAGTCAGAATTTAGCGATTTGGTGAGTTCACAGTCGGGGCGACGCAACAGAGGTGAGTACAGAAGGCAGGTCAAATAGATTTGGCGGGGTGGGGGCGGGGGTGGTAGTGGAAGATTTGATGATATTAAGAGAAGCGGTTGGGAATTCGGGGTTAAAAGTTGGTAATTGGTTAGGGTAACTTATTAACCTAGAGAAGATGGCGAAAGAGGAAAAGTATGAGGGTGAGTTAGAAGACAGGGACTCGGAGAGTCCAATATCCTAATCCTATCCCAAAACCTTTGGCAGGGGCTCATGAAATTGGGATTCTTTGAACCCTTACACAGTCGTGTCCTAACAATTTTGCAGGATACCTGATAGCACCTAATAGCTAGGATTTTTTTTTTTTTTTGCTTCCCCGAGTTAGCATTTAAAAATGGACATACTTAATATGTGTGGCGTTTAGAGCGAAAATGTCCGGTGTTGATACTTGTTCCTCATCGGATATGGCCCCTTTTACTTTTCAACAATGACGGGATACAGAAGAGTTTGGGGAATAAAATGTTGCAACCAGGGCCGGACTGGCCCGAAATATCGGCCCGGGAGTTTGCCAATTTAACCGACCCATCTGGGACATAGAAGTCCCTACCAGGTCCGGCCCACAGACCTACCGGCCCACCGGCCCAATGACGCACCGGCCCAACGGGAAACTCCGAAACTCCCGAGTAGCCAGTCCGGCTCTGATTGCAACACATGTTGTTCTGGCACACAGACATGGGATATACTAAATATCACATGCTTCAAAGGGAGCAAAATAGCAAAGAGCAAACCACGGTATATAGCGTGACATATGACACGACATAGTGCTTGCAATGATATGGCATGGCATACGACATGGCATGATATGTGGCATGACACGTGACAAAACACGTGTGGCATGACATGTGAAATGGCATCATGACATGTGACCTGACATATATGGCATATAGCATGACATGACATGACACGTGGTAAGACTGGGGGAACATAGATATGCTCCCGTTTCAAATGCTGACTAGAATGGTCGTGACATACCCAGAATAATTCTGATTTCTTTTGACCAACTCTGCGATAAGATACACTATGTGTGCAACATATTTATGAAATAACTGAATTTCCTAGAGGTAATCATGATGTTTTACGCCACCAGGTCACTATCTGAAAACAAATTACATCCGGTCTAATTTTACGGTTCTTGGAAATGAATATTCCCGGGAAAAAAAAAAAAACGTTCCGGTTACAGGTTGTCCGCCACTCGCCCACGTTTGAAGGCTTAGCGTGAACGAGATACACCTTTCAGGTGTGTGCCAGCCAAAGAGGAAGGCGGAACAACGATTTAGAGTGAAGCAGGGGAAGGACGGGAGAAGGGGTGGGGTAGTGGTGGTGGTGGTGGTGGGGGCGTTGAGGGAGAGTAAATACTATGCACTGAACCAGTGAGAAATGGATGTCGGCCAGGTAGAAGGGCAACAATGCAGGTGAGCCGAACACAAAGTGCTCATACCACAGGGAATTCGGCAGCGCCGCTTTCTACTTTCAGATTCTAAGTCTTTCTTCTACAGGTGTGCTCATTCCATCTCAGTCAATTGTCCCGGACAACTCTCCGGCTAAATTTTGTAATTTCTTTCGGAATGGACTGTAAATGGCTCATACAATTATATATATATATATTATATATATATATATCATCCTAAAGAAATAGTAATAATAATAATAATAATGATAATAAAATAGTAAAAAAAAAAAACAACAAACAAACAAACAAACAAAAAACACAATCATAAAATCCTTTCCCACAATATTCTCCTCTTCACCTTACTCAATTGCGATATAATACTATATATATGCGAATCTAGATCAACTAGAGTAAGTTGCAAAATGAGTAAGTGAGCCACGTCTCTGTTAAAATTTATATAATCGATTGCTTTCAGTGTTCTTGTTGCAACCAATATCACGTCACTGAAACTAAACCTAGAGTTTTCATACAAAAGTTCATGACAGTTTAAAAAAAAAAAAAACGCTTTTCTTCAGTTCCCCCATGTATCTCGCAAATAACTAGGTCTAAAAGACGCCACTTGGATCCAATATGCCATGTAACTGATGATAAGCTTAGATCTGACTTTTCACGTGTGCAAGGGTCAACTTCTGTCACGTGCAAGGGTCAACTTATGTCACGGGACAACAGTAAAGTGTAAATCAAGAACTAGGTTATCACACCCTAGCGGTACAGTTCCTTATGAACAAGCGTCGTGGGCACCAGGTATTCATTCTACCAAAGGTACATCCTCCTTGGTTGCGAATACTTTGTTTCTATACTCAGAATGTCTTTTCTCTGCCACGCATGTCGCTCAGTTGCGATATTTCTCACCATGTGGCCTAAACCTAGGATTCATGGAATGCAGTTTTGTCGTTAGTCACAAGACTGCACAAAAGCAGATCTTTCGGCGATTGTTAAGATTTCCGCGTTAAATTCCGATACTAGTTTATATAGAGAAATCTGGCGCTTTTTCGTTTGTTACCCCAGGTTCAGTGTATACCAAACAATAGAACAACCCCGCTGGCTTAACCTGCTAGGACCCTCGCAAATTCACCCTAACGCTAACATGTATGCCTAGGTCCGACGAGCAGGTGACGGTCCTCCCTAACGCTAACATGTATGAGACCCTCAACCAGTCGGAATTTAACGCGGAAATCTAGACAATCGCCGATCTTTCCATAGTCCGGGTTTATCCACAAAAGTTTGTCAAGATCTCTGTTTCTGGTATGCAAGAATATGTAGGCCACTATCTAATGACAGATATAAATCAATATCTGTATTCAAAATTTTAAGCCTTCTTGATTGTCAAGAGACTAAATTCCGAGCTCAGTTCTTTGTTGCTCCATTTCCACTTGAGGACTATATATATATATATATATCGTTGCTTGTCTGATAAAACTTCATAGTTATCATGGTCTAAACGTTCCAGGAGAGAACAAAAAAACTGTTTCCGCGGTGTATCTCATCATTATAATGGGTTTTTATTTTATTTATTAAAAAATTACAACAAATACAAAGTAATTGTTGAACTTCATTGTTTATTGGAATATTTGCAGATTGGACCAGAAAATGAAAAAGGGTACATTTTGAAGTTCTAAAATTATATCAGAATAGCAACGATATGCCGTATTGAAAGAAAGACAGTAAATGTACCATATACTGTAGTTATTTCATCGATCACTTTGCCCAAACAGGTAGATTTTGAAAATCATAATTTTGTCCTATTTCCAAAGTGCAAAAACAGTTGATAAACATAAAACATCAATTTCTTCAAAATGCCAAAAAAGGCGACAGAGTAACATGTTAACAGAGAACTAGGCTGACGAAACGTTGCTGCATGTAACAGTAAACAGAAGATCATTCCCTCGTCGGAATTTTTCCCTACAAGTTTGTAATTATGTAGGCTTCTATCTGGTGACAGATATAAAAATGTCTGTAAGTGTAACTCAAATTTTAAGGTAGTCATCCCCTCAAAAAGTTTTTTTTTTCTTTTAAATTATTTTCTAAGTTGGCACTTTTTAGCTAATCTTATGGAACAGAGATGAATACGAGAAATCATGGAGGGTGATTTTGAAAATGTTGTCCAAATGAAGTTTCAAGATGGCCGCCGCAGGACAGAATAATGCAAATTTTCAAGCACAGTGCTTAAATTACTAATACTATATACTAAGAATTCAATATACATCAGCATGCATTACCTTCAGACACATCTAAAACTAAAACCTAATTCAAGTTTAATATACTAACAATGAAATATATAAAGCGTATTTAAAAATCAGGACCTTTCTTAACTAACAAAATATTTGCTTAATTAGTATGCAAGAATCCAACTGCATAAAATTACAGACATATCTGTCCATATGAAAGGTTTAATGTTTAAAATAACATTTTGGCAGTTAGTATGCACAATTTCATCTAAATCAAATAAGGATCAGTGATTTTATGATGAGCCAAATTTATGCTACAGCCTTAAATAACATCAATTGAGAAAACTGAGGGGGAAAAAAAAAAAAAGATTGGCGTTTCAACATCAAATTTATGTCAAATAGACACATACCATACAATGAAAGCATCTATAGTGACTTCCCTTGCAACTTCTTGGTCTCTTTTCTTTGTTTAGGAAAGATTCTTTTCCGATAATAATAAAATAATGGCCTTTTATTGTGGTCTCTTATTGTTTAAGAGGTTTCAATGACCTTAGTTACTATAACAAACATTGGGTTGCCAGGGAACTTTAGCAAGGAGGGTAGTTAATTCACATTCATTTTTAATAATGAAATATATCACTTTATCTCTTTATGAGTACAGCATAGTGTACGGAAATTAGTTATCTTTCAAAAATCACCACAAACAAACAAACAAACAAATAAACGAACAAAGAAAAAAATCAATATCTGGTCAAACGTTAGAACATTTGAAGCATGAGGAGGCATGTTTTGGCTATGGGCATAAAAAGGGCATTAGAAAGGGGGGAAAAAAAAAAAGAGAAAGAGAGAGATTTGAGGAAGACAACCAAATACAGAAGATAAAAAAAAAATGTCCTTCTACAGATCATACTACAGTTAACTTATAATCCTAAATCGTCAACATAATCTATGTTTCATAATGGAACAGAGACAGTTGTTTCATATTTGGAGTATAATACTGAGCTTCAATATATTATTGTGTATAAGACATATATGTGACAATTTTTACCTGTCTGCATCATCAATATGCAGTCTATCACTCTGCAAAAGCTGACATACAGAAATTGTTCATGAGATAGGAGTGGTAATTATGGAGTGGAACATGGAAACTTTCTCTAATCTTGAATGCGTTTTTTTTTTTAAAAATCTTATGCGCATCTGACAATAAATATACAGACATGTATTCTTGGTGCGCATGACCGCACAGGCGGGTGCAGTGACTTTCTGTGCGACAATAAAACACAAGGTCAACCACCCATGTGTGCATGAACCGTGTCCTCTCAGCATGCATGGCTAGACAACGTCGCTTTCAGAGCCTGGGTCATTCAAATGCAAACGGGATGTTTCAGATATTTCATTGACGATCGTTGGTGCCTGGAATCCTGTCTATAGACATTTGTACGGTATGAAGACATGAGAACAAACCCTTGACATTTAATTCGTATAAAATAAAATACACAATATGTACAAATGATTTGGAAACTTACAAGCGAAACGAAACTGTTGTGGGAAAATAAAATTCAGCAGGAAAACTAAAAGGAAGTGAATAAATAGAAGATCAACACGGACAAAAGGCAAGCCAAAAATAGCTGATTTTCAGAAAGGTTTCGTTTGTTTGGGGATTTAATAATGGCACATCACCGCAATTGTGGCGAACACGGTAAGATACGTTTACTTGCCACGAAGAAAAGATAAATGAAAACGGGACGGAAGACGGGAGCACAGAGAGAGAGAGAGAGAGAAGAGATGTCACCCCTGGGACGTCGAGGATATGGCATTCCATGGGAGACATCCTACTGATGACAGATTTTCACCACCTGCAGGTGGGAGCAAATTACCTATTTACATACCCCGGGCCAAAAAGAAATGTTTAGACAGGACTAACAGGAGGAGTAATGAGAGCTTATAGAATAAAAGGGGGAAACTGACTGATTCAATGTTATCGGGTTGAACAGAAGTCTTTAATTCGGGGATCTACATCTTGCAAAAAAGTGAGACGTAATGGTGACGACAACGCTGGTGAAGAATGTTATATTCTATAAAACAAGACAACACACGAACAAAAGAGCTATCGAAGCAGCATCTCAATTTCATGGTTATTTTAATTGTTGGCCGTATGCTACTCATGGTCTTTAAAAAAGTTTATCAGCTTATTATAGGGGAATACATTACTTCAGACAGTTAATAAGGACAGTGACTTTGCCCATTTATGAGGCAATAATCAAGCCTAAACAACAGTTAATAATGTCACCTATAAATTCGGGTTTGTGACATTCGATAAAACATTTCTTGGACAACCGTGCACAACATTTGATGGTGCCGAACTCGTCTAGATCTATTCATAGCAGCATAAACGGATCAGATAAATTAAAAGATCAACATCTGCAAAGCAAAGACAAAGACGAAGATGAAAAGATCCCTTTACAATCATATTTGTCCATAGACCTATTTCCCAACAAGGTCCATATTTGCTCAGAGCTAATCCAACCTCTTTCCATGATACACTCTTCCCTCACTCATTCTCCCTATAAATTAATTAAAACATCTTGATTACATTGTGAGCTTTCGACGACATCCAACAACACACAAATCTTTCCCTCATTCCGAGCTGCTCGATATTGATACTCTACTGACCCCGCCATCGAAAAGCTTCTTTCATCTGTCACACACCAAAACCATTGTTCTGGCCCTCTCTCGCACACAATCTCTCTTTCCCTCTTTTTGTACTGCGATTTCTCCTTGACTGGCCTGCGAACGACATTGGACGAGACAGCAGGTGAGGGCCAAATAGGGGACGCAAGGTCACAAGAATAAGCTCACTTCTGCCCTGGGGTATAGCAAGCCAAATCTATTGCAAATGCAAGGACTCGCTCTCTAAACATAAACCTCCCGTACCTTGGTAGTACTGCTGCCAGACACCAAATAATGGATAGATCTAGATCTAAACATTTCACGAATTATATATTTCGAGGCTTTTCTGATACATTTCCATTCAAGAAATGAGGCCACGCATAATCGCAGACAGTCATTCACCTTGTGTGCAACAACGCATGCCCTTCACATCATAGATCTAAAACATGTGGGCTGACTTAACACAACACAGTCATGTGGTCCTTATCTTCATAGACCGGCACTTTCTAGGGCAAGAAAACGGACCATGTGTGTAGATCTAGATGTCTCTGGCCTAGATCTGCTTCAACCTCCTAGCCATAGCCTAGCCATGGATGAATTTAATCGATCTACAAGCTAGATTTTGGAGTAGATCTACAAAAGAACTGCCTCGCTGTTTGCTATAGGAATCAATACAATACATTGAATACTGCTCTCCTTTAGTTCTTCCTCATTGATATACGATATCGTAACAAATTCCATGATTTATTTTATGGTAGCTGCCCGTTTGGATCGGTTGATTAACTTGTGGGACCGTTGCCAAAATTCATGCGATAAAGTCTTGTTCTAATCCACTAATAAGTATGAAACAAGGTCAATTGGTGAAACTAAGTTCAAATTCGAAGGGTGTGTAACTAGTGGCAGGTTGCGATTGGTCGGGAGGGGAGAAGGACGAACGAATTTCCAGCGTCTGTGTAGGCTAGCGACGAGTCAGATCGGTAAGTCCCACACAGAACGACCGCTACACATTTCACGCACATGCTACACGAAAGCAACACAAACGATCCGTGAAGAGGACAGCGACATGACATGTATAGGGGCTGAGAACACTTACCGACGGCATCTCGAGTGGAGAAATCCGCTTTTATATTCCTTTAAAATCAGGGACTGGATTGAACAGAGGGCTTGAGTTCAGTTGGAAAGCGTCGTCTTCGTATCGAGTAACTCACTGGTTGTCTGCTAGGCTACCGGCCTGAAAAAAAGTAGGTCGTGGGAACAAACCATTAGAGGAGGGGAGAGAGACTTCGGCCAGGAGAAAATGCGCGCCGGCGAGAAGCACAGAAGCCAGCAGTGTCATAATCATTCGCAACGTTACTAAAGGTACTCAGTAGAAACATTCATTATGGGAACAATACACTTTTATTAGTCCATGGCAATACAGTTCAGAGATAGTCATGATCGATAATATCTTGATAAAGTTCGAAAGAGGAAAATAATAGGCGAAAGGAATGGAATGGGGTTAAGGTCATTGACTGATAAGAGTGCGGGTTTTAAATTGTGTTTCAGTGCCATGCTCTCTGTTCCTCTATTATGCATGAGGATCTTATCAGCCCATCCGTTGGATTCAGTTTACTACTTCTCAGATTGTTTCCTTCCCCCCCCCCCCCCCTATAGTATGAGTCCAACTCGAAGGATAAGAGGTATATTTGTTTCATATAACTTACCATTATTATTTCAAGTGCCGGTACAGTGAAAAATAGAGATCATGCAAGAAATTGAAACATGATATCATTTACTTTAATAGAGTAGTATACTTTCGATTTTTCAAGTTTGCACTATAATGATACTTTCATAAAATTCTTGGTTGGTGGGCTGATTGAGTGACTGGTTGTTTGGTTGATTTGTTGGTTGACTAGTTGGTTGATCCTGACAGAAAAATATGAAGTGCATTGGACTTAATGGTATCTATGCATAATTTATCCCCTAATTGTTCTTTTTTGAAGTGCATCATGAAAAAAAAAATACTGACATAGTAAAAGGGACATGAAAAGGATGGGAGAAGAAAGAAAGAAAGAAAGAAAGAAAGAAAAGAAAAGATGCACCAAAGATTGATACAATGGTGACAGAATCATCACAGGCAGCATACTATTCTGTGAAAGTCATTACAATAAGTAACATTGACAATTTGGCTAATAATAGTCTTGAGTGGCACATTAATGGGATTGTTTACAAAACTATGTTTTACATAGGCAATACAAGAAGCAATACAGATATTGACCATATGAAACAATATTTTAATTAACCAGTGAGTGCATAGACGGAAGGATGGATGGATGGATACAAAAAATGGATGGATGATGGATGAACGGATAGACACCTGGGTGGATGGATGGATAGACGGATGAATAGATGGATTGATGTGTAAATGGATGAATATATGATGGATGGATGGATAAATGGCTATATGGATGGATGGATGATGGATGGATGGGTGAGGTGGACCATTCATTATTTTTTCTCGATCTCTTTACGCCTTTCAACTTGTTGTCGGTGGTTGTCTCATATGTCGCCAAAGGCCGAGAACTCTGATTTAAAATACTGTTAAGTGTTATCTACTACATCAACCGGAATCTCTAGAGTGTTTGACAAGTTGTAATGTCAAAAGCATGACAAATGGTAGATTCACGCATTGTTGTCCTATAGATGCGTTCGAGATGTTATTCTTCCTGGATCCAAAGACATTAAAAATTTATGATATGATTTGCCGTGTCCCGGTAAAATGTTCACATGTTACCATGATGGACCAAACGTGAAGGCCTAACAAACGCACTGTAACTATTAGTACTCAACACAGAGACTGTAAACCCATACGTATCAATCCAGAAACAAAAGAACTTCATTGTTAAAGACTTTATCACCGCACACACTTGTGCATATTCATACTACATACGTATACACGTACATACCAACCATATCTACCATACAAAACCAGTGATTATCTCAAATGTTTCCAATTAGTTAGCTTGTTATATTAATAGGTCTTTCAACGTTCATAGGAGGCTATCGTAGTCGGCAGTTTCCATCACACGTAATAATATAGACTTATAATAAGAGTAAACACTGAACAGTGGATATCGCTTCACTAGTACTAGTAGTGGACCAATATGCTAAAAATCAGCTGTGGTTTTACAAAAAAGTAGCGATATCTGTACTTAAAATTTTTATATAGGCCTACAAACTAAGCATACAGATAATTATCACAATGTGATACACTGATGTCTAAGTCTAAGAGATATAGATCTAACTGTGCTTGAACTGTGTTACATGTAAGTCAAAATTTTAGGCCAGTTGCCTCATTAACAAGTGACAACTAAATAATGAACAAACATAGGCATTTAGGCAAAGTACATGAAAGTTTCACATCTACCAGTGTTACAATCAGAAAGTGCCCGCTGTATTATAATTATGTAAGTCAAAATTTCAGGCCCGTTGCCTTAAAAATAGTGACAGCTAAACAATGAACAAAGGTGATTTAGTAGTCATGTACGTTACGTACATGGAGGTTTCACATTTAGTACTGTTGCAATGAGAAAGTACCTGCTGAATTATAGCACAACAGACGTTGTCATGTACTCGGTCATGCAGCATCATGTTAGGTTACGCAGGAACAGGTAACACCACTGACCACTGTCCAGCTGCTATCTAGGACTCCGTGAAGTGTGTGATATGGTAGAGGGTCATCATGAACGGTCAAGTTGTGCTAAATGATAGCGGTGACGACACACAGAGGCGTTATCTGTGGTCATCCAGAGGATGGAGAGAGGCCGGGATTGGGAAAAAGAGAGAGAAAGTGATTGCAAGAAAGTGGCTGGGATAAAAGGCTTGTTTTGTGTTGAATTTCCCCCTTCTTCGCAATCAGGCACAATGGATGTAAGCCTTATACAAGAACTGACAGAAAAGCAGACAACAACTAGACGGACGTTTAGACAGACAGACAGACAGATACACAGCCAAACAGACTGATGACAGGTAGATAAAGAGAAAGACAGATATATAGATAGACATAGACAGACAGGTAGACCAAGAGACAGACAGACGGACGGAAGGCGAAACAAACAGAGGACAGACTGGCTGGCAGGCAGACAGACAAACAAAAGGAAAGACAGACAGACAGGCAGATAGAAAGAATCAATGACAGGTGATGAGACAGACGGACAATAAATGGTTTGATGGAGCGATGGATTTCCGGAGTACATTCCAGAACATGTAAGTCATTCGTCATGTATCATTACATTTTATATTTGACGAACGAAATGCTAAGCTAGGTTATTTATAACAAATCCATGATAATAATTATGTGCAATCCGTAAACTCCTAATTGGCAAGGGACGTTTATGAATCTGCTCCCAATCAACTTTACCATAGTTCATTCGTTTTGTTGTTGTTGTTGTTGTTGTTGTTGGTTGGTTGGTTGTTTTGTTCTGTTTTGAAAGATGAGGAATCAAAAAACAATGAGTGATGATTGATAAGGATAATAGAGTTCAGAGAATTGTAACACAGAAAAGCCGTCAGTATTTTAGGCAATCAAAGACGAATATGCCGAGGAGTGCAATAGAAGCGTCTTCTTACATGTATGTAACGACCACCAGATAAAGGACAATGACATGCTGCTATAATGCTGGCAAAGGGAAATAATCATGTATGACAATATTGTCGTGAGGGCGTGATAAGAGTGAGCTCCCCTGGACTATGATTTCCAATGTAAACAAGACAAGAAATGAAATGAGGATGAAACAGTAGACTGAAAGAAAATGTTTCGGCTCGTAAAGGTCAAATCAATGCTCACAATATTGTTCTGGTATTAGACCTATGGTCGAAAGAAACCTATGGTCGAAAGAAACCTATGGCGTTGATTCATATACCTGACCGTCCGAATTTATATCATGCGGACAAAAGCTGAGCTTAAGTCAAATGAGAAATTCGACTGACAATTTAAAAAAATAAAAAAATAAATTTTCCAACAGGTCTAATGCACCTTTGTTGTTTTAACCTTTAAGTCCTGTTTTGATGACGAAATTCATTTTACCAAAATAAATATACCGGTATAAATTAACAGATAAATCCGGCCAATTTGGAAGAAAAAAAAAAAAAATGTCATCCAAAACATTTTCACTCACTAGCAAAGACAGAGCTCAGGAGAAAGATTAGAAATAAAAAGCCGAAGAAGCCGAAACTGATTGAGAAAAAAGGGGAGTACAAAAACATAGCATCTAAGAAGAAAAATAATGTAATATACACATATCATTGTAAGCGTTGACGCAGAACAATCTGAGTGAAGTTATAAGATAGAAACATTTATTTGCTGCAGTCGCAGCTAAAGTGGATAGAGAGGTATTGCGAGGAGACACTTTCACAAATCAAAATCCAACAAATGGCATGGGAATATATGATGCAACTTTATAGTCGTTTATTTTATTTATCTATTTATATAATTATTTATTTATTTTTATTTATTTTTTTTACTGTCTTTTTGAAAATTGGCTTATTGATATCTACGTTGTTTGCTTTTCATACTGGTTTTGAGAGCATGTGATTTTATTGTATACTAGACGAGAACCCACAGCCTCCGTGAGAGATTTTTTAAAAATATACAGTCCTGTGACTTAAAGTGTATCGCAAGCGTGTGCACCGCGCGTTGATATTTTGGTTGATTAAACTGAATGTTAGTCAAAGAAAACGTGTTTTGAATGCGTCATACTATTGAACGTACAATTCGGATCAAACACCCTCGCGAGTTTATTATCATTTTCTTGCATTTTTAGAACAACGGTTATGTATATAATAGAAACACAGATCCATATGTTGCTATGTTGTGTGCCAAATTTCATATGGATCCATTCAGCAGTCGTCGTCCATAAGCCTATTGGGGGGTTTGTTGCAAATTTAAAGTATGGAAATGCATGCCATTCTTAATAGAGTTTCTCGGCCACAAATGCAATAAAATTCAACTTAGCTGGAAAAGATGACATGGTGCTAACAAAGAAGTAAAAGAAGAAGAGTAACAAGGAAAAGTTTGGAGTACCAAAAATCAAAGGCTCAATAATTCATACAGAGATTTTCAAAATGAGAAAAAAGAAAAATAAATAACGAACGAAACGAAACAAAATATAATAAACGCAATAAAGAAAATACAATGTACGTGTCACATCCAAACAGTTGCAGAAATGAAACCACTTTATTATGACACTTTGAATATGGACCATAGAAGTGATTGCTTTTAGGAATTTAATAAAATATAATACACGTGTCTGTATTGTACAACACGGGGTGCTGTCTGGGTCGTCGTGACCCTGTGGGAGAGAGTTCAACGTTACGCTATACGGGAAGCCAGGCAGTTTTTAAAACAAATGTGCTCTGCAGCTGTAGCCGTTTTCGTTGTTGGTGATGGTGGTGTCACTGTTGTTGTTGCTGTTTAAATTGACAGAGGAGAGTATGAAAAAGAGAGACCAAGAGGGAAAGAGAGAGAGAGAGAGAGCTATATAGAAAGAACGAGGGGAGGTGGGAGAAGGAGAGAAGAGATTAATGAGGCAGAGAATCAGATGAGGAATGAGAATTGAAAGAGAGAGGGCGACATCAAGAGACGAAAAAGAGGAAAAGAAAGAGAGACATCGAGAGAGAGAGAGAGAGAGAGAAAGCGGGCAAGAAGAAAACGGAGGGGGTGGGGGTAAAAGAAACAGCGAGAGAGAGAGGGGGGGGGGGGAGGAGTAAGAAGAGAAAAAGAAAGGGGAGGTGAGAGAAGAAAGAAAAGATACTGATGACACAAACAATGAGATAAGGGACGAGAATCAGAGGAAGACTAAAAGACAGACAGACAGACAGATAGACAGACAGACAGACAGACAAACAGACAGACACACAGACAGACAGACAGACAGAGGCAGAAGAAAGAAAAAGACAGCGAGAGAGAGAGAGATAACGATTTTAAAAATGGAAAAGTGGAGTAGATAAAAGAGAGAGAGAGAGAGTGAGTGTGAGACACACACAGAGAGAGAGAGAGAGAAGAAAGAAAGGAGAAATATGAAGAAATGCTTAATATTTACTTGTAGTTTCTCCAGTCCTATTACGCATTTACATTTAGAGCTATGACTTGTACGACATACCACCGCAAAATAATTATTCTTGTGACTTTAGGAATTCTAATGCAGAGAAAAATGGTAAGCCCATCCAATGCATAGACCTATAATATTAGGAGTAGGGGACGAATCATTTTAGGTTATAACTGGATACATTGATGTAGGTGGAGATGTAGAGGGAGGGAGGGAGGGATGAATATAATGGATGGATGGATGGATGGATGGATGGATGGATGGATGGATGGGTGGATGGATGGGTGGATGAATAGTTCGATAGATGGATGATCTATAGAAAGACAGAGGGATATATGGATGGGCAGGAAAATGAATAATTGGGTACATGTTTTTCATACGCAATTCAGACTATGCTTCTACATATTCATAAGACTCACTCAGTGAAACTGCATCTACCTTAGCTTCCATGAAAAAATATAGATAACAAATTAACAGATCTACTATACAACATATAAGAAAATACATTTGCACAACGCAACAGATGTATGACCTTTAACACTGCCGATGCACTGTAGGGAGACCTTTCTTTACTTTCAGTTTCAGGCAGCCTTGAAACAATTACAAATGCATTGGGTTAGAGAACAGGGCCAGTGATTTGGCATTGTGTTTTGCTGGCTCAGCGAGACTCCGGTTTTGGATGTAACCTGACTATAGTCCATAGAGCACACGGCCTCCTCATATTGTTTGTCTTTACTGGTGAGATGGCGAACATGATAATGATAGTGAAAACAGTGTGTGGGCAGAGTGTGGTAAACAATGGGAGAGAAAGAACGCAAGAAGAGGAGAGTGAGCGAACATATTTTTGTAGTGTTGAAACAATGGCTTAAGAAAGTTGACGTTGACAGACAGTCAGACAAACTAATAGATAGATAGATACGTGGATAGATAGATAGATAGATAGATAGATAGATAGATAGATAGATAGATAGATAGATAGATAGATAGATAGATA
>JBCAUA010483742.1:0-17199 GCA_038406235.1 Peronia verruculata | reverse complement strand
AGACATGCATATGCGATCAAAGACAAGCTAACCTTCCTTAAGTTTTTACTAAAATTCATTAACGGTTGTTCCTTTTCTGTTCATGTTTGATTTTCCGTCAACACAAACGAAGCCATTTCTGATATAAATTATTCCCGAAGTTTCCAGAACAAATAATGGCATGTTTCTATACATTCGTACATGCCAACACATAAATGAACGTGCATTGCCAGACAGATCGATTGCCTTTATCGATACCGCCAATAATCGATATCGCTGGTAAAACAATGAAAAAGATATAAACTGCAAAAAAGAGCGGCATTTTCAAAAGAACTTATCACATCAATCGAAGGCCGATTAGGCCCTTATCTATCGGTTGCGCACTTCAAAAATCAAAGGTCTTGGTTCTAAAACTAATCAATTTGTGCGGCAACAATCAATTTTCTTGTTATTTGACCGCTGTGCGGGCGCCATTTGTCTATTCCTGTACAGTGCGTAATTGCGCAGAAGAAATGGGTTTTTCATCCAGCCGTTTCCTCAGAAAATGACCATTGGTTCTCCGGGAAAAGGCAAATCTGTTGCAGCAACGCACGTCAATTTCATTTGAAGAAAACAATTGCGATAAGAACCACATGCATTTTTATCGGCTTTCATCTCGGCACAACAAATGTATCAACCCCCCCCCCCCGCCCTCTCTCTGCCCCTCAGCCTTACGCTTATCCTACATTACTATAATATTATCATGACTAAAACTATTGTTATTATTAAAAAAGATAATATTATAAGCTGCAGTTGCACTTACCATCCATATTTATTATTCATACCAGTATCACCATTACTATTTTGAAGAAAAAAAAAATCTTAACTTTTTTTTTTTCTTTTACAATAATTAAATAATTAGGCTTTGATCTAAGAGTTAAATAACAATGTTACTAACAGAAGGAGTTAAATAACAACACAATTAACAATAACGGTGATCAATGATAACAATAATAACAGCAAATAATAATAATAATAGTAAAAAAGATAATTTGTAAAATGAACAAGACAAAGATAAACGGTAAAAAAAAAAAAAAGAAGACGAAGCGTTGATATCTAATGGATAACGAGTAAATATAAACCTGCTACCAATAATCACTAGCTGTTAATTATCAAACTAGACAATACAGAGACGAGACATTGAACTCCTGCTGTAAGATAGTAAACATTGCATTACTATGTAACCGAGCTGTGTATCGCGAGCTGTGCTGAAAGTGAGTACACCATTACAAGGGGGGGGGGATAACATATCAGACAGTAGGCGTGGAGTTTGTTTCACAAAACAAACACACAATCAAACAAGAAGGCAAACAGGCAGACCAACAGTACAGAAAAATGAAAAGAAAGTAACTCTAGGCTTTCAGTGAATCACTACAGGAAAAGAAAGGCCCTTTAGACGATTACGAATTTTAAAATGTAACAAAGAAAGAAAATATTATTAACTCTGCTTGTCTATTTTATTTATACATGAAACTATTAATTACTTATGAATTTTTTTTTATTATTTATTTATTTATTCACTTCTTCATTTATTCTTTTATTGTTTGATTATTATTATTTTTTTTTGTTTGTTTTTGTTTAAGGAAGTAAAAATCCGCCAACGATTCTGGCCTTTTTTGCGGTAACATGGAGCGTTTTTGCAACTTTTTTTTCAACCTTTAAGGGAGCAATCATAAGCATTTATCACGTTTGCTTCCAGGCAAAATATTTATTTATGGTTTCCATAATAGTAATTGGTTGGTCATCGGTTTTAATAATATTAATATCATTAGTGTTATTATTATTATTATTATTATCATTATTATTATTATTATTATTATTATTTAACAACGCTACAATTCCTATTACTGTGTTCTTCCGCCTTTTTCGAGGATCATGTTTTATATATTGGGGTATGAAAGATAAAACTGATTCGTGCACGGAAAGCTGGGCCGCAGAGTTCTACCTCCATCACTATCGTCATCGTCCTTATTACTGTTGTTATTGTTGTTCTAATTGTTGTTGTTGTTGTTGTTGTTGTTGTTGTTGCATTACAAGGGGTAGTGAAATGAAATGTAACATTTATCGGTAGTAATGAAAAGTAACATTCATCTTCTTTCGTTTACAATAACATTTAATAATTTGTTCCCCACCCTTCCCTCTATCTTGTTCTTTAGATAACAAAAAAAAAAAAAAGAAAAAGAAAAAAAGTGTTTTTTGTTTGTTTGCTTGTTTTTGATTGACTGATAAATAGTGTTCAGGATATTTCGCTTGTCTTTTTTCCATCTGCACGAGACAGATGTTCGATCGATAAGGGCCCATCTTATTACCAGCGGCCACTGACAAACGAATAGGTGTATTAGAGGTACATAACTACTCACCGCCATCAGAGAGCCCAAACTGTCTACAATAAACTTTTGTGTGAATGAGAGAGGGACGAGGAGAGTGAGAAGGAAAGAAAGAGAGAGAGAGAGTAAAACAGTGCGGAAGAGAGATCTGAGGTAAAAATACAGAGACAGGAAAGAAAAGAGAGAGAGAGAGAGAGAGAGAGAGAAGTTGAAAGTCCTAATGAATTGAATTAGTACAAAAGTCACCTTTAATACATTTTGTTTGTTTGTCTGTTTGTTTTTACAATATCGGGAGCTTAAAAGTGTAATAATAGATCCCTTTATGTGCAAAAAAAAAAAACGGCATAAATTAATACCGATGTATATGAGACTAACTACATACGTTAAATAAATACTACAATACGCTAAATACATTACGTTAAAGTGTTTTTGTGCACTTGCAAATGTAATAGGTCCCGATACGGATCGATGAATCGCAGAACAATTGAAAAATGCTTTTCCAAAACTCGGTTTTTCAATTTTTCGAGTGGCAACCAGATTGATTTTAGTAATATACATATGTCTAATGTGGCCTTCAAGTTGCTAAAGCTGGCAAAATTCTAGGCATGGAATGGGATTTTCTCCTCAATTTCTGAGAAGCGGGGGAAAAAAAAAAAAAAACCACAACTGACTTTTTGAGTTTTGGAAACCTCTCTTCAATTGTTTTTGTGCTTAAATGAGGAAACTAATGTATTTAAAGAAAGGCTTATATATCATTTTTTTTTTTTTTTTTAACTTATTTGCTAAATTTTCTTTCATGACGATCTTTCATCTATTCATTCTGCGCGGTTTTTATTGATGAATAAAACCATTTTCTTAATAGAAATTCCTCACCATTATTGTTCATTGTGAGATTTCGTTATAACGCCGAGTCTCACTCGTTCGCTTTTAATATAGCGTATTATTGGACAGACATAATAGATCAATATCAACGAGGTATTTGAACTCACGTGATACATCACTAACAACAACTACGATAATGATGATGTCGATGACAACGGCAATAAGAAGCGATACAGAGCAAGCAACATAATCATGAAAAGTCAATATTTTCACAATGTCCTGAATTAAGCACATCCTACCGTAAGCTTCTATCTGAAATGAAAAAGAAAAAGAATGAAAGAAAAGAAAAAAAAAAGAAAAGAAAAGAAACAAATGAAAGGAGCCGAAATAAATAATATGAAACCAAATAAAAGAAAATTTTTTTTAAAAAAAGATAGAACTAAATCAAATATTAAAAAGCAAAATCAGACAAATAAAATAAAAATAAATAAAATAGAAATAGGATTTCAAACAAAAATGAAATAAAAGAACTCAATATAAAATCTATATTCGTGGCTGATACAGGCCTACTCACATACGGGCACGCCATTTATTTTTTCTCTTACTTTCAATCGCACTGAAAGGTGTAAGTTCACATGTAGGCCATGCCTGTATTGTACATTGTTAGGTTGTGGATCAGTTCACCTCTACCCTTTCCATATCTGCTTTGTCTAATCTGTCACCCAAACACCTGATATCATGACAATTTGACATTTACTGCGCTGTTTCACCACGCAAATGAAGAAAGAAAAAAAAAAACTACAAACAAACAAACAAGCGAATAAACTGACTAATAAAACAAATAGTGAGAGAGAAGAACAGAGAGAGAGAGAGAGAGAGAAAGATAGAAAGGTGGAAGTTTTTAAACATCAATAAAGAAACAAGTAAAATAAAAAATAAAAAATAAAATGAATATGAAATTTTAAAAAATATTTTTTTTTAAAAGAGAGAGGTTCGGGGGGGGGGGGGGGTGGACAAAAATGAAAACCACCAGGCCAGATCTGTAGCAATCAGTTATTGCAATATGCTACCTCTAATCGTTCACTCGCATGCAAACAATACCATCCCTTAGCACAGTCCCCCGCTCTTCAGAACAACACCCACTGTTCCAACGTTTAAGGGCTGCGAGGCAGTCAATAATATTGCACTTCTCAAATTTCTATTTCCACGAAACGTCATAACAAACACACTATTGTGTTTGTATGTTAAGGAAGAGGGGATTTCAAAGAGCGGCGCGCATTCAGACTTACTAGTGGTGATCCTGTCTCTAATTCTGTGCACCCATTGATAGTATGGCTTTATTGTTATAGGCGTTTCTGTTATGTTTGTTTGTTTGTTTGTTTGTTTTTCTTAATTTAGTTTAGATTTTATTCTTTTACGGTAATTTTTTTTTTCTGTTTTTATTTCAGTGAATATTTCATGTCGATTGATCCATTTGGTAGACAAAGACCTTAGATAATAATAATAATAGTAGTAGTAGTAATAATAATAATAATAATGTAATATAATAATAATAATAATAATAATAATAATATTGTTCTTGTTTTTGTTTATTTTGTGTTAAGTAAAGGATACTGGGTTAAAAATACGTTAAAAAAAATAAATAAAAGAGAAAAAAGAATCATAGAATTCAAATCCTATACATTTATTTCTTTAACACAAAGAAAATAAATTAAACAGAAGGGGACGAAAAAAAAAGTATGGTTGTAATTTTCTGAGCGAAATAGTAACAGTAACAAAAATAATTATACATATAATGATAGTAATAATTAATAACAATAATAATTATAACAATAATAATAATGTCTCAAAAGTAATAACGATAAAGTAAAAGAGAATTTTAAAGTGCAAATTTAACCACCTGAGGAACAATTCCAATTTTGAAAACTCTACCATCTAAATTGTCATCAATAGATAGATGAAGACAGTTGATGAAACCTTCTCTTGGGACAAGCACATCGACGTATCATAATTTAACAGGATCTTTCTAAGTAAAATATGGACGTACACCGCTTCTTCAGCTCATACCAACGATCTAAATCTCTCTGATTTGGATTATGTTTGAGGGATTTATCCCATTATTTTAAAGAAGATAAATGCGTCGAGCATGAAACATTACTAACATCTCTTTTTCTTTTTTTTGTCTCAAGCTAATTTGAAAATATTAAAACACTTTTTCTTTTCTATGCTCTCTGCACGGATGGTGTAGGTTAGATTTAACTGAAAACTGAATATTATTTTATCTAAAAAAAAGTAAGCCCTGAATAATTTCGCTTCACGACCTTATTTAAAATATAAATGCAGAATAAAGATCTCACCTCAGTGAATAAAACGAGATTGAGGTACATGTATTTATTTCAAGCAAAACCCAAAGAAATAGAGCGAGAGGCACTGAAGCATAAGTATTAAAATTTTCGTAATAAAATAGAGCAGCAAATGACAGTTACTAGGCAGGAGAAACAAACTCAAAACTGATACACAGATTCATCCCAGAAAAATATAGCTATTTCATGACCTTTCCAATCCATCAATTTCATATATTATTATGAAAAGATAATGCGCCCTTTCGTGTCATAAGGTACAACTAGGCCTAGTTATTACATGAAACTTATAATCCACCAATTTTATATATCTAAAGACGATATGCTTTTTCAGTCAAAATTTGTAAGTTCAAGAAAGAAGAAATCATTTCTTTCATTTGCCATAGGCCTCACAAAACAGTGACTAGTCTACAGTTTTTCTCACCTCTTGATTAATCCATTGTTATTCCACAGATCTTGGCTGTTAGAATCTCTGTTCCTGTCTCTTTCAGTCCTATTACATTTTCTTTGCTCATATCATATTTCTGGTGTATACGTAGTTCCGTAACGATCTATGTTTGTCCTAATTGTTCATATTCGACTAAGCAAAAACCTGGAAATCCCTAGCGGAGTGTTTGTACCTCCCTGCTAAAAATAGAAGACTCACTAATGTTTGTTACCGCTCCACCACGAGTTCCAAGAACAATAGTTTATAATATTCGATTAGGCAAAAAAAATGGAAATCCTGGGCGGAATGTTTGTACCCCCTTGCAAAAATGGAACAGTCAGTTGTATTTGTTGCCGCTCCACCACGAGATATGAGAACAGTTGTCACCGATCCCGTGCATTTCATGTTTTTCTAAGTCAATGTGAACAGTTTTCAGTGTTTATACCCCCTAGCCTACTAAAATTAAACGGGGGATTTCCAGCCGTTCGCTTGGTCGAAAAAAATCTACTGTCACCAGTCCCGTGCATTTTTATGTGTTTTTCTATGTCAATGACGATGAACAGTTTTCAGTGTTTGTACCCCCCTTACTAAAATTTGATGGGGATTTCCAGCCGTTCGCTTGGTCGAAACAAATCTGTTCGCTTTCCTCCATTCCCTTGTCTTTCCCAGCCGTTTTCGTTTCTCATTCAGATCACACAAAAAGCCAGACAGAGACTATGATAGTTTACCCTGATTTCATATCAAAAAGACAAATATTCACACACACACACATACACATATATATTTAAAATATGACAGCACTGACAACAATATATAAAAGTAATTTCAACTGATTTCAGCTCATATTTTCACTGCTTAGACAAAACTCGCAGTGGATACACTCATATTTTACAAACAAACAAACAAACAAACAAGCAAACAAATGAATGAATGAAATGATCAATAATAACAGTAAAATTATGGACAACAGACATCAGTGTCAAATTCAACCTGGGAATAGTTAAAAGCTAAATTTGAAAAAAAAAATTAAACAAAGAAATTTTAAAAAAATAATATTAAAAAAAAAACAATGAATAAATAAAAAACTAACAAAAGGATAATCATAACTTCATTGCAAACTTAGAGCCCTTTCCGGACAATATCGGGGGCAGTTTGGCAAACGTGTTTTAAACTGAAGTAAGTTTTTTTTTTTTCACATATTTCTAGAAATATTTCTAGCATGGATGTTTCCAAAGCTTCTCTACAGTTGAGTGATACACACACCGAACTTTTGAATTACACACAAGAATTGATTCTGTCTGTGGTTGAAACTGATATTTTGTAATTTAAAGAGAAAAAAAAAGAAAGAAAGAAAAAGTAAAGAACAAGGAAAAAGAGAGAGCGAGCGAGCGAGCGCGCGCGAGAGAGAGAGAGATAGAGAGAGAGCGAGAAAGGAAGAATTGTATTAAAGTCTCGCTTCTCTGCATATTCACGATTGCCTTTTTGTCAAATGTTGTGTTTAGTTTTAGCGTGTTTATATGATTATATAGCTAGTTTTTGTTTTACATGTACTTTGTTTGGTATTCTCTTCTTTGTTTCTGTCTGTTTGTCCCATCTCCATCCCCCCCCCTCCCCCCGTTCAATTTTTAAAAAGATACGATGAACAAAGCAGGCCATTCTGAGAAAGAAAAGATGGTATGGAGTCTTTGCTGCTGTTTTTTTATAACACAATTGTTTGATTTCTAAAAAAAAAATGTATTCAAATCGTTTACTGTTTCATCCCACTTTTTATTAACTGGACGAAGTAATATGACACCAGACTTTCCTACTATGAATATATTTGGCCTTAGAAGAATTAACAAGAATTAACAAAAAAATACAATGGTTAAAAAAAAACAAATATACAGAAAAGATTTTTCCAAGTTCTCCAAGCATGACTTTTTAGACACAAAACTTTAATTCCTATCATATATAGTCATGGTAATGTCGCCAACAGAGAGGTAGAGGTAGCATGCAGGTCAAGGTCAAGCACACGTCACGTTCTTGCCTTCCGGTCCTCGGATCGCAGGGACGACACACAGTTTCTGGACAATGAATATCTAATTAGACTCCATTTTGATAGGGGCAGTTAGGCTGGTCCTGGGGCTCTTGCCTCAGTTTGCATCATATATACAAGTAAGCAGTCCTATAATGGGGTGAAAATGCTTGAAAAATGTCACAATTTGGTAGAAGCTTTCAGTAGCTCTTCTGGTCAGTTTCCACGAAATCACTGAATGTCCACTCAAATGACAGTTTGAGCCTATGCCCACAACCAGCTGAATGACATACTCGCCCGATTGTGGTATTTCCTTGGTCAAATGATAGTCTCAACTCTTGGGAAAATCCTTTTTGGCACATGTTTTGCCTCTGCAGGATTTTTATATGTCTATTAATTTATAATTTATATTCTCCTTTATACAGCTTTAGCATTTTTGCAGGTCCACTGTACTAGTACTGTGTCTCTGAACAGACGCAGGATGTTAGCACATCAGCCGTATTCTGCTTGGAGCAATTGCAGGATTTTGCATTGCGTGTATCATGTAATCAGTCCGGTGGTTCTGGACTGGAGCAGGATTTTTGCAGGTCAGCTGTGTTATGTCCATAATAACAATCGCACGATTTTTGCAGGTCCGGGATGTGATGTGTCTCTAAACGGACGCAGAAAATTTGCATGTCTCTGTCTTCGTATTTTGTCTTCGAACAATCGCAGGATTTTTGCAGGTCCCCTGTGCTCTGGCTATAAAAACAAACCTCAGAATTTTTGTGGGCTCATATAATATTTCGCTAGAATTGTGACAAAAGATGATGATGTTTACCTCAGTGGAGGATGGTTTGGGATGTCGTTTACATATTGTATCTTGGCTGCTGACAAAGATAAGACCGCTGTGTGTTCCTAAAGTATAAAGTGTTTTGATATACACGTGTATTACCATCAGCTTACTTCTTAACCATTCAGATACATATGTAATCCACCAGCGCTACAGGACACTGCTACATCTCTCTCATCTCTCATACCTAACATTAAGTTCTCAGACGAAGCAGATCATTTGCGAATGTCACTCAAACTCTTGACAATGTCAGTGAAGTATGCTGGGCGGTTCTACGACTATATTCATTTGAAAATAACACTTCATGAACAGAAATGATAAAATACAGACGAAATCCACTCAGGGAAGCATTTACACAGTCATATTTTGGCGGCAAAACAAAATAGTCACATACAACGTTTCTGAGACGCGTGAATCCATAAGATATTCTATCCATAAATTGCATGATGAAGAAATTGATGAGCTATTAATAAAGAGGGATGCTTAAATATACATGGATTTGTGCAAAATAAAATGTTCTCTTTTTTTTCGCCATTTTGTTTCTTTCTCTCTCTCCCTTTCACATCATCTGACACAGTTTTACGTAATACGGCAATAAGTATCTTTGTCTATACAGTAGCAGAGGGGGATAACTCAAATCAGTCGGGAGAAGGCTGTCAGTAGTTATTCCCCCTTGGCGTCAAGTCACAAACATTTTGACAGCCATTCCGACCGATTTTGGCTTGAAATGATCCCGCCCCCGGTCATGTACGCTGGTATGACGTTCTTTGTCGACGACGAGAATAGAACTTATAATAACGATGATGATGGTGGTGGTGATGACGATCATGGTAACAACAAAGAGGACAACAGCTCAGCTATGTTCCGAGCTAGAACTGTTGGGAGATTCCACGGCGTTCTGCAGCGAGGAGGAAGTTTTCTCGTCGTTTTTACCCGATGATGATGAAGATGATTGTTGAATGATTTTGTCATGGCCACGGCTCTGTTCGTTCAGTTCCTTGATGGCCTGCAGCTCTTTCTTCTCCTTCATCCGCCGGTTCTGGAACCAGATTTTGATTTGTCTTTCCGTCAAGCACAACATGTGCGACAACTCGATCCGCCGTCGACGGGTCAGATATCGGTTGAATTTGAACTCTTTCTCTAACTCCAGCGTTTGAAATCGGGTGTAGGTCTGTCGGCCACGCCGTCTCTGATTAGAATTGGGACCTGTGGAGTAAAAAAAAAAAAATACATAAGATGTGATGCAGAAATCTTCATGGTTTTCATGTGAGTTTTCCGCTTTTGATTAGATATTAAGTATTGTATAAACAATCAATTATAAAGATAAAAGATAAATGAAGAAATTTAAATGTCACACATTTAATTACGTGCTAAATATGTCCGTATAACATAGTAAAATAAAGACGAACATGGCATAAATTCATGTCGAGGAAAATTTTTAAAAAAGAAGGGGGGGGGGGGTAAAGAGCGTTCATGAAGAGAAAGCTGCAACTGAAACATTAAATGACTTTTATATTAGGTGCTACACTAGAATATTCGACCTTGTTCCGTGCAGACCAGTTTCTAGCTCTGTCTGTATACACAAGATCAAAGGTCTATGAAGTACACTTTTTTGTTGCTTCTCTCTGTCTCTCCTCTCATAGTGTTCCATCTTTCTATCTCTTATAATGCTCTATCTGTTCTGTCTGTCTGTTTCTCTGTTGCCTCACTGCTATTTAATTTTGTCTTTTGTCTATCTGTCTTCTGTTCATTTACCTCTTTCTATCTATTTGTCTGCCCGTCTGTCTGTCTATCGGTCTCTGGGCCTGTTTCTACCATCTTCGTTCTCACTCTTCCTCCCTGTCTATCGTTCTGTGACTCTCTCTCTACATCTTGCACTTTTTTCTGCTTCCTGTCATTCCATCTGTCTCTCTTGTTTCCTTTTAATTTCATCCATTCTCTCTGTCACTCTATTTGTCTTTCTTTGATCTTTACTTTTTCCCCCCTATCTCTGTCTCCATCATCCCCACCCCTGTCTTCTCACAAGATCTTTTATTCTCCGTTTCTCATTCTGTCTATCAAGCCCTGCAATGGCTGACAAGGAATAGGCTCGGCGATCCCCCCACAATAATGTCCCAGCCTCCATTTGTCAAGCGATCACTAACGATTATGACCCTCAAATTGAAACGCCGGCCCAAACTGAGTTAATGGGGTTTTATTTGATAGGGCCCACTGCTGGCAGGCGGCCTAAGGCCCCGGCCCCACGTGCCGGTTATGAAAGCGGGAACAATACGCGACGGCCCAGCTCAAAAATAAAACTTCGCGGCCGACAAAAAAACGAAGTAAAAAAAAAGTAGGGATATTGTGAAAGCTGAAAGAAAAAGAAAAAATAAAACAAAAGAGGGCGTAATAATCCGACATGATGAAAGCAAAAACGAAAGAGAAAATGGAAAGATAAATTATGACCTTTTATAGAGAGACGCGTTCGATGCGTTGGCAAGAAAAATGAGGATGGATTTTTGGGACCTGATTTCTGAGGGATGCGCTTGAACGTCCTGCTAAAACCGCGCTCACGGTTGATATTCGGTCGCTTGAAAAACATACTCTTTCTTTTCTTGGTAGCCGAAGATGGTAGCCCGCGTACGTACACGTGTTGATAATCGGGACATAATGATATTGGGGACATTACAGTTCTGTCTTACGACCGCTATATCAATTTGCCTTTGTTTTATTACTGTAGCTTAGCCCATTTACACGAGCACGGATTTGCCATGGCTTTTCATGGCTTTTGTCATTTACATAGTAAAATTAACGTAGTCATCTTAGTTTGGATAGCCTTATAAAGAGGTTCATTAGCTTTGAACGAGACAGGCCGGTTTTTGCTTAAGACATTCACCTCCATAAAGGGGGGTAATTCTATGAGCTAAAACCAATGTACATTTAGAACACAGAGTTCTTTGTCTGCGGAATATGCTACAATTCGGCCCTTGTTAAGTCCTCGTTAACTTCCGGACAGAGATAATGTTTGAGGCCTTAATGGCAATAGCCATGGCCTAATAGTTTATTAAGTGATTTGCTTGAAAATTTTCTCAGGCCCGCAAACCGTGAAAGAGATTTTGAGTAGTGAAGGCTATTATCAGGGTACCGCAAGACATTTTTTATTAACATTGTTCGTAATTATGGAGGTCATAATTGTAGTAGCAATTTTGAAAGTAGCATTTATAGTACATGTAATACATCAGTAGTGATATTTCTGGCGGTCGTGGTAGGAGAAGTGGCAGTTATAACGGATGAAGGGGAGTAAAATAATAGTGCTTGTATGGCAATAGTAGTAGTAGTAGTAGTAATTGTAGTGGTACTGGTAGTAGCAGTAGCCAGAGGTGTAGGAGAGATCTTAGTAGGAGGAAAAGTAGTAGAAACAGTAGTAGTAGTAGCCATGGTAGTATGAATGAAGGCATATTTATTTATTTATTTATTTATTTATTTATTTATTTATTTATTTTATTTATTTATTTATTTATTTTTTTTAGGAGAAAGTCAATTTTGTTGTTGTTGTTGTTTTAATCTATTTACAAAATTTATAACTAACCGCATCTCTCAGGATTTTTTTTTTTTTAAAGCTCTTGTTATCAAATGAGTATATGGACAGTCAGCCATGAACGATGTTAAGATATATTATTGGAATGTCTCATGGGCTGATAGCTTTCTCTTTCCAATAGCATGTGGACAAAATAAAACAAAAAACAAACTAGAATCAATACTGCTTGAGACAGGAATTATATAAAGAAAACCACCCAACAGAATAAAACGCCAGCATGGGCTCGAATGACAAGAAACTCTGGAAAAGTTCCTTCAGTATCCACTCTGTTCGTTCTATTACTGGAACAGCCACTTTCTGCATGTGCTTTTGATCATAACTTTCTGTGATATCTTTCTGTTTAATCATCTCTTGAAATTTTAAGTTGAAATGATTTATGTGTAAGAAGTTTTTAGTTCTAAGTCTTTCTCTGTACGTAAAATGGCGCTTTCAAGTCAAAATATGAAAGCTCAGGTTAGATATCTACATGTTATTTATTTATTTATTTATTTATTTATTCATTCATTTATTTATTTATTTATTTATTATTATTATTATTATTATTTTGTAAATAAATCTGAACTCTGATAGAAACACAAACGACTATTTCTGAGAGATCATCTGACATAATAGCAACGGGGCGAATGTAAAATGTTTACAGTCTTTAACTAAAGTAACACCAAAGAACGGAGGTAAACTAATACCAGGAAATAGCAGAGTTAATTGGCTGCATCCCTCACAGTGAAGTAAACAGGGAGAGACAGTATTATGTGGCTGCCGCTTCTTGCCAAAAAAGGACAAACAATCTAACAAACAAGCGCTCCAACATAACGAGACAATGACAAGAGTAAATAAGAAGTCAGTCTCCAAAAGGTCTCAAAGAATGACCTCCTACTGTGTTTCAGATAATGGTCTAATAAAAAGCTTATTTTTGAGCAGCTTTCCTCTTGTTTCAAGTGAATGCGTCTGTTTTGCGAGCGATATGATCGTGTTACATCACACAGTGCATGCCACGGCCTGGGCTGGCATTGTTTGTGCTGGAAAACAATAGCTCTCTGTTTTCATTGCCTCTCGACATGGGGCTCGGTCAAAGATTGCTGGCATTAGAGCGTTGACGAGGCCTGGCACGCCAGGCAGGGCCGGGCTAATTCGCCTTACGAAAGCGAGAGCCCAGGATTCCCAGAGATTAAAAGGTTTAAGAAGCAATAAACTCTGCTTAGTTCTTCCCCCTGACTTGTGTCATCGGGCTCAGATCACGTGATCAAGATCTTGGAGGCCAGGGGTATCCGGTGCCCTGTGGTGAGAAGTCGGCAACCCATTGGTTATCTTGTTCATCGGCACTGCTAATTGTAGACCACTTCCTCTTCATCGATACTCCGTAAGGGGTTGATGGAAGACAAGTTAGGGAGTGACAGAGAGAGGGGAAATGGTAAAGATGAGGCTTAGATGTGACAGATGTAACTCGGACAGCTTGTTCTGCTCGTGGCGCGAGTAACATTAACAGCTCACTATGACGACTACCATCTCCCCGTCTTCAAATTCTTCATTAGTATTTGTCAGAACCAAGCAGTTTAAACTAGAGTGCGGACTCATGACGTCACCTTAACACAACTCAATGTGTCCACCATCAGTACTGCTATACATGAGTTTTGTTTAGTTTTGAAATAATTTACACGCGGTAACATAACAACAACGGCGTGAAGTATTAAAGTTAACCCTAGAGGTGTCCATGGGCCGATGTAGTCAAGAATTGACCCTTCATTCTATACAGTAGAATTTCCCTTTAAACAGCATACTGTGTTATAATATGGTACGATCTAATACCACCTTAATCATAAATTATCATCCTCTAAACATACGTACTAACGCCATCGCAGAAACATGAACACCCGGGCAACTTCTTATTGACACTTCTAGGGTTAACTAGGTTTCTTGCCTCCATGGGCATGGCTCCACATTAGGCACGCGTGATGTCATCAGTCTGCTCTCCAGTATAATAGTATAAGCTCCTTGGTCAGAACGAAAGTAACAAGATGACCATTTGACACACTGATTCCATGTTCTGTTCCTTCTCGTTCATACACTTGTATCTGCACCAATCTACTAGACACCAACTGAGCAAATATTATGGATTATTTCGCAACAATTTCACGTTCGTACACGGACCAGCTTACAGAGATAGCCGTGAAACTTTAACACCAAAATTTCATTAACCAGAACGCATTGCCTTGACATAATTATTGTCCCGAAGATCTCAGTCTATCAATCTCTTACAGACATCCAGCTGTCTCTGTGACTGCCATGTCCAGGACATAATATTTTCTCCACAGGAGGAGTCGATGAAGATCCATGTAGAATTGTCTCTTTATATCTTGCGGTTTTTGTAATAAAAATCCCATTGTCTTATTAAAATAAACTTGTGTGTGTGCGTGTTTGTGTGCGTGTGTGTATGTGTGTGTGTGTAATCCTTGATTTTGACATAGCTTGCCCAGCTTACTTACAAGCGTCTTTATTAAAAATTGTAGGAGCTGTTGATTTTTCGTGTAGAAAAGGTCTTATTTCAGAACAGTAGACATACATCCCATAAAAAAGATGCCGAGATGAAAACTTGATAAAAAGTTTAACTTCCTTCCAATTGCTCAGCTTGAAATAATTATTTCGGTAGCTTAAAGCTGTATTAGTTTTAACAAAATATAATTCCCCCGCTGCTGCCCGGGGTTTATAAGTAGGTTCTCTGCGCCCACCTGCAGGTAGTGTAAGCCCACCATAGGTGGGATGTCTCCCATGGAGTGCCATCTTCGACATTCCAGGGGAGATATTTCTTGTCTCTCTCTCCCCTTACTCGTGTTTTCTGTCCCGCTTTCTTTCCTCTCTTCTTCTTGGCGTGTAAACGTATCTTATCGTGTTTTGACACAATATAGCCGTAATCGTGCTGATGTGTCTTTCAACCCAAAACAAACAAACAAACTGACTATTATAATAATAATAAACCATTCTCTACAACTATTATGGACATTTTACTTTCCAAGAACTTCAGCCAATGCCACATAAAAAAAGTTGACATGCTCAATACTTCACTTTTAATTTGTTTGCAACGAAAAAAGTCATTCAGAGTACGAGCGCTTATCAGTTTCTACGTGGTAGGAATATGCAGACATTAAAATTTTATAATTAAACATCATTTGCATGGATTTCACCACTGGCCTGGAAGAGTTATTTTAAATAACATCAAAAACAAACAAACAAACAAACAAACATTTTGAAAACTAAGGGATACTGTAGTCAGTGAGCTATCACAAGATCGATACTGAAATTTTGCTCCACCCATAACAGCCACGTTTAAAATGGTTCTATACTGACCAAATTTCAGGCAGAGAATGCAGCGGAAGGGTGGGCTGGATCAATACCGCAGCTATTTTCACGACAAGTGCCATGGATTTTGGTTCACGATACAAGCCGGACAATAGAGGTGTGTGTTTCCACTAAATGCACCCCCTGCCTCGCTCACCAGCCGTCGGTAATTTCGCCCAGCGGAATCCGATACCCTTTTCCTCGAATCTGAGAGGGTTATCCATTGTTTTCAACGATATGATTCTGCTAATCGTCGATGATAGGAGACAAGGGAGGTCATCCACTATTTTTTTTTTTTTTTTAATTATTATTTTCTAGAAATTCCCTTTCTACTCGATAACCCTTAACCCTCAGGACTGTTATGGTTCTAGCATTTCTATAATGATACTTTCTGAACACTTAGAAACAAAACATAAGGCCTAAATACAATAAAAACGAGTTTTGACCAAACGTGGCTAAGGGCTTGGCTCTAGAAGAAAGTGTCCAGGGTTTGAATCCGACCAAAAGAAATGGAAATTAGTACAGCTTTCTTCTTCTTCTTCTTCTTCCTCTTCTTCTTCTGCTCCTACTCCTTCTTCTTCTTGGTCAAGATGAAAGTATCTAGGGTTAAAACCCCTCCCAAAAGATGGGTATTATATGAATGTTTTCACCCCCCCCCCCCCAAAAAAAATAAAATAAAACGGAACCGTCCTCAGATGTCTTGAGTATGGAGACCTTACATTTAACTTCTCTTGAACAACGGCGTAAATATTATGTCCGAGCTTTAACATTCATTAACCGTACGTGCGTATTAAAAGACCCCCAGCAGTTAAAAAAATGGAATGCAGAGTAGGCTGAGACATCGCTGTCTAAGAGAAAAAAAAAAAAAACTATACCAAACTTGAAAAAGGAAATAATAATATCTCTCAGATAATCCCACATTCAAAACAGAAAAAGTGCATTCATATCATAGGCTTACTACTTGATCAGAGGGATACCGTACCATTCCAATGGTTAAACTTCTTCAACTTTTCACACCGGATGGAGAGTAGGGGATTCGTTTTTCGGTCCTATTCCTTTAGAGTTAAATCACACGTTTGTTTTACACGGAGCCGTTCTTGGAACAAATATCGAGATTAACGGAAACAATGGACTCTTTTTCTTTGTGACATTAATTGACTCAAGTTCATTAGAGGGGCTGGTTTCGTTGGTTTCCGCTCTTTTCGTGCCGCATGGGCGACGAAAGATGAAACCTCCCTCTCAGAGGGGTGTTCATCAGCCCAAATTGAGAAGACGGGGAGCCTAGAAGTTGTTGTTGTTAATGATGTTTTTAAGTTGTCTTAACCGTAATGATATCTCTTCCTGGTTTTGCATTATCTTGAGGTTTGCTTTGGATTAACGGTTTGACATACTTCTTTACAGAATTTCAACAGTAGCCTATCTTTCTATCTATCTATCTATCTATCTATCTATCTATCTATCTATCTATCTATCTATCTATCTATCTATCTAT
>JBCAUA010483631.1:0-17199 GCA_038406235.1 Peronia verruculata | reverse complement strand
GTAGTATCCAAAACAATTACGGATTTTTGAACGAATTTATATATATATATATATATAGAGAGAGAGAGAGAGAGAGAGACAGAGAGTGAAAAGAAAAACGAAGAGAAAAGCGCAAGGAACAAAGAATAAACGAAGTTAGAAGAAGAACAAAAGATAATAAGAGAGAAAGAAAGAAAAAAAATAACAGAAGCAGGAAAGAAAAAAAAAAAAAAGAAGAAAAAGAAAAGGAAACAGGTAAAAAAAAATAACGAATAAATACATAAATCATAAGTAAATAAGAACGGAGAAAGAAAGAAAATAAGCAAAGATAGAAGGACGAAGGAGAACGAAAGAACAAACGAATGACAGAAAGAATGAAAAGAAGTAATGAAGGAATGAACGATAGAAAGAAGAACGAAAAAATAAGACTTACAGACCTCTACAGAATTGGATTCACGTACATTATTAAAAAAAAAAAAATTCCAATTTTTCTTGAAACATTACGCGCTGGCGTAGCTTATCAGCTTAATCCTGGTCTTATTCCCCTGTCTGTCTACATATTTCCCGTCTACGATCTAGTTACTGTAGATATTTGTGATAAGCGTCTGTTTGATTTAGCTTTACATACTTTATCAATTTTCCGATAAAGCCTTTCATTCATTTTTCATTCTATTTTCATGTATTTTTGTGTGTCTGTGTGTGTGCGTGTTTTTTTTTTTTCATTTTGTTTTCTTTTCGCATAATTATCTTCTTTATTTAGTGCACATGTGATTCAGTTTTTAGTTTTCATTGTTGCGTTGTTTTTATCAGCTTATCCGTATTTTAAAAACTTTATTTGATATTCTCCCTACATTCTTAAGCCAGCTTACATGAACATATTGCTAAGCATTCTGTCTGATACACGTCTGTATTTGGATTAGTTTGCCTGTGTGTGGCGGCCTTCAGTGGGATTATTATCTCTTCACTATCTGCCATCTAAATATTGTATATTCGGGATAACTGTGTGACTGCTTTAGATTATATAGATTATCATTTTTTTTAATATAAGGCCTGTCTACCACCTTAGCATTTTCTACTTCATTATAATCTCGTTTATTTGTTTGTTTGTTGTTGTTTTTCTTTCTTTCTTTCTTTATTATTTTTTTTATAGTGATTCATAATTTAGTTGTTTTTGTTTTATTAACTCTATCCTTGCTGTCTATTCTCGTTCTATATCCTTTGTATATTCTCAAGTCAATTTACATTCAGGTATTTCCAAGTGCGTGTGCCTCATGATCTGTCCGCAATTGTGTCTGTCAGTCAGTCAGTCTGTCTTTCCGTCCGTCTGTCTGTCTCTCCATCCGTCTGTCTGTCTGTCTGTCTGTCTGTCTCGTACATTGTCTATGATCTAACCGCCAAACATTCTCTACGCGTGTCTCTCTGACATAAATTTAATTATCATTAATACTTCTTTTTTTTTTTTTTTTACCAAATCTCCCTCCCACCTTCTTATATTGTATTTTTTTTTTTTCTGCCTGTCTTGTTATATTGTTATTATTATTATCAAATATTTTTATCTCTAATTTATTTTATTTATTTTTCTTTGTCCCCGGCACTGCACTTTTTGTTTTTCTTGTTTTATTTTTGTTTGTCATTTTTATTTTCTTTTACTATTATTTATTTATTTATTTATTTATTTTTTGTTTGCTTGTTTGTTCCATCTTCCTCTAGTTGTGCAAGCAGTCCGTATAACCAGCAGGCCAGAACCATAAGCTCACCAGTTGTGTCAATCATCGTTTTTTGGCTTCTTTTTTTTTTTTTCAAACTTTTCAATCCTGAGACAGTAGAATTATCTTGACTTAAAGTGGGTTGCCCTGTCTATTGGTAAGAAATTGAGAATTTGTAAACTTTGCCCAGACGGCGGCACTCCGCCTACTCTTTATAAAATTGTTTAACTGGCAGTTTGTTTGTTTGTTTGTTTTGATATGCATAACATATCATACAGAAACTCCAAAATATATTCGCCCTTAGCCCAGAGGGCTAGGCGTCGGGCTTCCCTATCCAAGAAGCCAAAGGATCGTTGAGTCAGATTGCCAATTCTGTCCGCGCCTGTTTACCCCTATACCAGGCGATACAAGCAGCTGAAGTGTCCGTTTTTATATTTATTTTTATGTGCAAGTCTAATTAAAATGACAAAACTTTATGCCTTCAGGTGATTGTAAAGATGATTACTACGTGAAATGGAAATTCCACTGTGATATAAAAGATATTTTGATTGATGGACATATTCTTTTTTTTTTTTTTTTTATTCTTTTGGAGGGGAAGGGGGGATGGGCCTCTAAGCATTTTGAGGGTTAACAGAAAATGTGCATAATAGTGTAGATTATTGATGTTGGGAAGGCTCTTACCTGTGCCGGTGTAAAGCCTCAGGTTATCTTTGGTTTGATTTACGCCTATCATCGTGTTTTTCGGTATATGCGATCTAGCCGTCCAATATCCCCAGAGAGCCTATCTGTCTGAATCAAATGTTAAAAAAATGTATCAATTTTCTTGTCAAGATTATTATTTGAGTAATCCTCTTACCTGTCCTAGCCAGAAGCCTCATATATGCATGTCTGTTTGCATATTTCAAGATCTGTACTGCAATCGCCTTACATTTTCACTACGCGTGTCAGTCGGAATGAATATAAATTTCTTATAAAGCCTTTTTCCCACGTTTTCATTTTCTATGATCATTCTTCGCTGTTTTCTGCCCGTCTGGTATTCATTGCTTGCTGTTTTCCCCCTGTCATCATATGTTTTTTCTTCTTTTCTTTCTTTCTTCCCTTTTTGACTGTTTTGTCTACGCTCGTTTTGTTCTCTCACAACATAATTGACATTCATTTGCTCAACTCGATTTTCACGTGTAATATCTGTATGTTTATGTGTTTGTTTGTCTGTGTGTCTTTTCAACTGCATCTGTGTCGGTGTGTCCTCCTGTCTGTTCGTCTGTCTGCGTGTGTGTCTGTGTTTTGTTGTGATCTAGTTATCATGAGAGTCTGTCTGAGATGTTCACAAAATGTGCGTTTCTTAGGCCGTAGCCACAGTGCATCTGTGTCTGTGTCTAACTCTCGCACTGCAGCCGCATGTTGTCATATTGCGAGCTCGCAAGACACAAAATAGCGCAGGCGTATATAACAGAAAACGCGAGCTGGCACGTTAGCTGGCCATGTGGTCATAACCAGACGTACTGCAGCCCGCGGCAATGAAGTGAGTTTGGTCTATAACAGTATGCGGCTGCAGTGCGAGAGTTAGACACAGACACAGATGCACTGTGGCTCCGGTCTAACACTAGTCTTGTGCTAGCCCATCGTTCAGATATGCTTTAATGCCCTAATTCCCCCCCCCCCCCCCGCCGCCCACACACACACACACTCATCCTGTCGCTATGGCAACTTTTTATCAGCAGCATAAAACGATAGTTGTATGTCAAGGAGTCACACCTCCCCTCCCCCCTCCTTCCCCTTCACTCCCGCAAGATTTCATCATCAGATTCCACAGTTCTACCTTGATCCACTTCTTTCTTGTGTGTTGTGATAAGCATGGAGTTCAGCTCAAAGCTTTTCAAGACTCTCCCGGGGTGGGGGTGGGGGGTGGGAAGGGAGCCATTAGTGTTAAGCATCTGGTCGTCGGTGAAAAGCCTGCATCGCCGGCTCCAGTCCTACGGGGAGGAGGGGGTGGGGGTGATGGAGCAAATTTAGAGCCTAATGGCTTCTCTTCAGTGACTCCACGGTCTCCTGGCCTCTTGGGTTGGGAAATCTGCCCTCCACCCTTCTCGGATAAGGCCGAGTAAATTTTGGAGATCCTGTATGGATTTTTGTATGGATCAAGTATCTTGATACTTAGAAATTGGATGGAGAGGAGGCGGAAACGCCGCTGTCCGGGCAAAATTTCCAAATTCCAAAATTCCACCTGCAGAAATTTTTCTAAACCAAACTGGACAGGTAGGTAAAACCGTGAAGATTTACTTTCACATCATTGAGAAACTGCATTATGTCTTAGCAAATAAAGGTATGCGGTATGGACAGGTGAGGTGAGACAGGAGGAGGGGGGGGGGGAGGAGAGGGGGAAGGAGGATGCTTTTCTTGAACATTCTCTCTGGAGTCATCGGAACGTGCCGTGCTGAGCTGTGGACTTATCGTCTCTCGCCGTCACGATTATGGATCGTGGCCTTTGGATCTCTGCAAATGAGACACGGCACGACGAAATCAGGCGCTTGTCAAACTGAGGTGACCGAAAATATCGTGTGTTTCTCAAAATTGAATGACTTTTTAACGCTTTATGTTTCTTTATAGAACCCTTCTATATCAATTTAAAATACATTTCCGAGTTAGATTTTCAGAAATAGATGGATAGAATAAAAACCCAAAGACTAATTAAGTACTAAGTGTCATGGCCTAAAAAGGATACATAAGAATTTACAAAATGATCCGCCATTTTCTCACTAAATTCAGCTGTTGCAACAGGCCGCCCCCATCCTCTTTAAATGCCAATATGTCGACGTCTACTTAAGGTAGAACAAACTTTTTTTCATACACAGAAATATAAATGAAAAGCCTTCACCTTGCTACCAATAGCTCTATATGCTTAAAATTTGACAAGAGCATAATTTCATCGTGTCGTATCTGAAATGTTCTCTTTGTCCATTCCTGAATGTTGTCGGTCCATCTTTTCTTCCGTCCACCTCATTTTCACTTCTTTTCAACTAATTGAAGGTAGATGATAGGTGGACCCCGGGCGACGCACTGTTCATTCGTAGAGAGCTTCTCGGTTGCCGTAGATACCTAGAACAACCCCTCTGGCTCAACCTGCTGGGACCCTTGACCAGCGCATGTCCACCCTAACGCTAACATGTAGGTCCGACGAGCGGGGTGACGGTCCACCCTAACGCTAACATATAGGTCCGACGAGCTAATTATAGATGGTGCGTATTGGTCATTGATGATGAATAATTACAGATGATATTACAGATGATATTTACCCGGGGTCCACCTATCCACTTGCCTAATTGAAACACAGTTTTAGCAAGACCACTGCACCTTGTTAGATGGCCGTCCCATCTCAGTTTCCTTCTATTCACAGTTGGGAAAAAGGTCCTCCTCAAAATGCTGTGTTATAGGGCGGTTCTGTGTACCTGTTCGTATGTACGTTCTATTTACGACTTTCAATCTCCAGTTGGAGGTTATCGTAATGCTCGTATGTAATGTATTACGGATGAAGAATGGAGAATAACGAATAGATAATCATGTCTCTGCATGACTATTCATTTTTGGTGCAAATAATATCCGACAATTTGAATATATGTATCAGAATAAAAAATTAAAAAAAAAAAAGAATGCGTTTTGTTTTCAAAATATTAATATCTTTCAAATAACAAACATTTGAGCAAGATAATAAATTCTCAGACGAGAGGAGAGAGTAAGAACGACCAGGTATTTACCAGATGTGCCCTACACGGCAGAGTTACTGGTCCATTCCAATAATTTCGTTGACAATCATAGCACTTTGTAAACCAAGCACCAGTGACGTGCACTGCAGGTATAACTGTCTTTTTCCGCACACTGACATTTCATGACTCATGCAATGGATTTAACCCTAAACGTCTTCGTCAAAAATAAAGACAGGAATTTCAGGGCCACTGCAGTGATAGGTTATAAATATTTATTCGTGCCTGAGAAATGACAGTTTATGCATTAAATGCTGCTATATGAATGTCATGTGTATCATCATGCTGTGGTTGAAAGACATTTCAATATTTATTACAATGTATTATGACCTCCTTTTCACATACGTCAGCATTTACCAGAAGGTTCCTCAGCACAGTTATCGCAGAACATTAATGATGTCGGTGGACAAGCGGTTGAGGTGTCGGACTCGGAATAAGCAAAATCGGGTTCGAATCCTGACAAGTCCCACATTCGGTTTTGGAAAAGGCAGTCTACACATATTTTCTGACTGGACCTAGGTTAAAACGAGTACACGGTTTCAGACAATGAATTTTACTGTTAGACTGATAAATATATGAGCGCCTAACTGGCAGCAGCCTTGTATGTTTCAGTGCAAACTAAGAAAGTTTGTTAGTATCTCTATTAGGTCTGATTGTAAAGCGCTTAGAGCCTGTACTGTATGGGGATACGTGCTAAATAAATGCCTTTGTTATTATTATTATCATTATTATTATTTTATTATTAGATCCATGCAAATGAAAAATAGAAATTGATCCTAGTACAAAGTCTGACAAGATTGGCATCTTGGCACGCTTAGGGTTAAGTTGACCTGGCATTCCTCAAGAATAATGATGTTCAATCCACGAAAATGGCTGAATCGGTGAATCAATTTGTTTTTTTTTCTGACATAACAAAACATCTGGGAATAATGCGGTAAAATATTTCATAGCCGAGTATGAAACCATAAGTCGACAGGTGAGATTACATTGAAAACATTTGGAGCAATAGAGCGGACAATTGGTGGTTTCTGCGATCCATTTAAAAAAATAGAACAAGGGATTATATTTCGTTACGGGTAATGTTTTACCGCTGGCACAAAATCCCTGGCTTGCGCAAATAAATGCGATCCAGCTAATAGGAAAATCATCTGTCTGTGATTCAGGCGAATAAAATTCGCAGTTCCTGAACGCCTTGCCCTTTTTCTCGCTAAACTCCATTATCTCGTATTGTTGATTTATCTGTTCAGAAAAGCATTTTCGATCTGATGTGCCGTAAAATGCCAACACAAACAAACACAGACCAGCATCTTTAATCTTCATGGAGCCCAGCTGTCTGCAGCTGTGTAAAGATGTTCTCAGAGTCTTTGTGCATGATCTGGCAAAGGCACAAATGTGCATTTCATGGTGGAAACAGAAACTCTGAATTGCGATATGGACAACGCCGGTTTAACTCGAGAAATATCGATGCGCCCATCCTTTCAGAGGCTTGCTCAGTGTAACTATTTGCTTTGGTGAGTCCATCTTAACCCACCAGGGCTAGGTCGCTATGATCCTAAAATAAAACCAATTCCTTGGTAACAATGCTTCAAATCAGAACTAGATTTCAAGATCCTAAGAGTAAAACAAGCCATGGAGAGTGGACCTCTTCCGTGCTTATTTCCATAATGTAATGAATTGTCCGTTCTTTCTTTCCTGTCAGTATTAATTTTTGACGTTATCTTTTATATTGTATTTGTGTCATATATGACACCTTGGACTATAAAGAGTTAACTGTAAGCAGTGTAATAATATTTATATTCCTCCCATTGTTTCATTTTACTTGAAAGACACGCACTGCCATAATTCTGAATTAAACATGAATGTTGAGGTTGACACAGAAATTCTAATTCCTAGGCTTTCCTACCGATTGGCCAAAAAGTCCCACGTCACTGCGGTCATGTCAGGTTACCAGATTTGTGTGTGCTGTTAGTTCCCATGTATTTGGTCTGTCTTGCTTCACTGTGGTAGGAGTACTACCGAGATGTGTCGCTGGTAAACTTTTGATGTGTCCAATAAGTTAAATTCAGGGGTGTCAAATTCATTCCCTACTTTAAAAGGATTTCCTACTTTTTGGCTATCAGTAATTCCTCTGTTGGCGCCAAATCTGGTATTATTTACCATTAACGTACGTCAGATTACGTGTTGCTAAAGAATATATTTCATGAAGAACGATTGACATCCCTGTCTTGTTAATACTGGCAAACTTCTCTCAATCAAAACAATGAAAACTTTTAGCATGAAAAAACCTAGATTTTTAAAAAGTGTCTCAATCTTACGTAACCGGACAGCGCCAGTCCCTGTGATAAAATGGGAGAGAAGGGGAGGGGGGGGGGGATTTTCTACTTTTTTGTGAAAACAGTTTGTCATCTCTGGTTAATTTCTTACCGGTCTTTCAGTATTTCGGGACTTTCCGGCCATCCTGAACTGACATGTTTAACCCTAGAAATGTCAAGGGGTCAATCTCATCAAAGAGACGGCTGATATAATCTGCTTTGGATGTAATCTTCAAATACCATAACAATACAGTAAGAAGGTTTTTGGCTTATGGTACTTTAAACTGTCTTCCCGAAACATAAAGAGATGTCGTTATAGAAACCACGGTATACCAGCAAAAGCTTTTGCTGACACTTTTAGGTTAAGAGTAAAAGTGAATGGAAACTGGATGAGCGAGATAACTGACCAAACACAACTGTGCAGTGCGTAAGTGGTTGGGCAGCAAGGTTTTCATCTGGAAACTTCTATTTCGAAAAAAAAAAATTGACATGAAGATTTGCAGTCACATTGTAATGTAAAGGACGGGTGGGCTGTGGAAGATGAGGGGATGTTATAAACTGATGGCTAACATTGGCAAGTACTATGTGAATAAAATAATGGAGAAATTGTGAGATTATGACAGAACGTCGTGAATACTTGTTCCTTGACCACACGCGTCACGAACGACATTTTTAAAAAAATATATATTTTCTCTTTTTTTTTTTTTTTACTCACAGAGGAGAACAAAAATGTGTCTACATTATGATATACATGACATGTAAACGAGATATAAACTACCTGTGAGTAAAAATAAGAAACAAAATCAATTTAAATGTGTTGTTCACAATATGTGTACTTAATCAGACCTTGCAACCTTTCCTCAAAGTCTGAAATAAAAATAATAGTGAAAAAAAGGCATTTTGTCAAAGTATTTCGGACTGTGACGTTTTTTTCCTTGACTGTCAGTCCATTGTCATCTCATTCTGTCAGTTTGATCCAGCCAGGGCCCACTGTTCAAATATTCATTATCTTAAGAGATCTCCCATTCTGGTTGACTGACAGCTTGATCAATTTCAGGTGAACTCAAATACCTGGACAACCGAGGTAACCCAGAGACCACATGAAATCCATTTCATGATTAGAAAAGAAAAGTCCCCTAAATTGTGGAAAGAGACAATGTCAGTTAGAAAGATGAATCTAGCGATTCAGAAAAGAAAAGGAACCCCCCCCCCCCCAAAAAAAAAAAAGAAATAAAACCTAGTAAAGAACACGAGACGTAAGTTAGAAATATGAAATCAGAAAGGTGACTTTGGTATTCAGAAGTAAAGTAACACAGAGAAGTCAATTCGGTGAATATTAGACAAAAGTTGAAAGAGTTCGGAAAAAAGAAAGGAGACAAGTAGAAAGATGGGTTGACAACATCAGGGAATGAACGGGCTTGGACTTCACTGATTGGCAAAGAGCAACCAAGGACGGGAAGAAATGGAAGATGGTTGATGTAGAGTCTATGATGGTGTCCCAACAACCTCAACAGGATACGGGATAGTGATGGAAAGAAAAGAAGACAAAAGTAAATTAGGTCGGTTGAAGAGAACAGAAATGTTCGAAGAATGAATTTGGAGAATGCAAAAAGAGAAGTAAGATCCGTTTGTCGGTTGGAGGAAGACGGAAGAAATGTAGACGTGGATTTATTCAGTAAAGAAATAGATGGATTCTGTTTGAGATAATTCACAGCTCTCCACCATTCGTTCACGCCCTCCTGTCCGCCTTCATATCTGGGCTTTATTTTTTAACCCTAAGAACGTCAAGGAGAAGATCTGATCAAAATGGCAAGTGTTGTATTTGGCATTTAAATTACATTCATATATCATTCGCAGATGATAGACAGCACAATAATTGTTCGTCTGTTAGTCTGTCTGTCTGTCTGTCTCTCTGCCTTGGTCTGTCTGTCTCCCATACGGCCAGTTCTGTCTATCCACTTACAGTCTGGAGAATATCAGTATGAGAACGGTGGCTTTCAGAGAGACACTTTTGTCTAGCCGGGCTGTTTCTATGCTAGACGTCATAAAACTTTTCTTTTTATCGCAGTCTTTCATTGTTTGGGATCTAAAACCTGAAAGTGAGTGCTAGATTACGTCATTCTGCTCTCTGAGTACCAGGGGTAAACGTGGTTGTATGTTGAGAAATGTGCAACATTTGGTTGAGAGATCTAGGCACACAACTATTATTTTATATACAAACTGGGTCACTCACCTATGAACTGATAACTTGATGAAAGTTTCAATAAAATGTACAAACCCCAGTTTATAAAATAGTTTTATAAACCCCAGTTTATAAAATAGACGTTTGTGGAGATAACAGGGAACGATAAGAGGAATATGCGGAGTTTTCTTTTCACATGATTTATTGGAATGCCCTCCACACATTTTAAAAGGTTCTGTATTTTTGCCCTACAACGGTACGCCTTGTTTTGTCTTTGGAGAAAACTAGAAAAGTACCCACGGCCTCCTTTTTTTTTTTTTTTTTAATATTAAAAAAAAAAAAACAACTATAGCCGTTCGACTTAAAGTCTATGGGAAAGCGTGCGCACCTTGATGGTGATATTTGATTGATTAAACCGAATGTTACTCAAACAAACATGTTTTTGAACCAGTCGAACGTACAATTCGGACCAAGTAGCCTCGCGAGTTAATTATTCAGCTATTTTTTAAAAATATCGTCAAAGATAATACGCTTTTTTTTTTTTTAGGTATATTTACATACAAACAGAGATCCATATGCAACAAGGGTGTGTGCCAAATTTCAGATGGATCCATTGAGCAGTTTTCGAGTCCACAAGCCTATTGTGCGTTTTCTTTGCAATATAGAATGATGTATTCTGAGCTACTGAGTTCAAAGTCTCAGAACCTTTCGATCTGCATCAGTGCAGGGCATAATGGCTTCATGTGGTGGAGATGTTAACACTGAAGGATGTTGTTGGTATCATTTAACCTAAAAATAGTCCCTAAAAATTGTTGTTGATATATCTGAGTTGCTCTACATTTTTCAACCGATTTGCTTGAAAATTTGTATGCATATTTTCAGTTCAATACCTAAACATGATCAGAGGGGATTTTTTGATGATTTATTGACTTAGTTTTTTTTTTTTTTTTATTTCCAAAACATTTTAACAACGGTACCAGTATGTAAAAAAAAAAAAAAACACGGATTTTGCGAAAATGTGGACATCTGAATGTGGTCATCTGAGTGTGGACACGTGAAATGTGGACATCTGAGTGTGGACACCTGAATGTGGACATCTGAGTGTGGACACCTGAATGTAGACATCTGAATGTGGTCATCTGAGTGTGGACATTTGAGTGTGGACATCAGTTTTGGATTCTGTTGAGTTTAGCCACGAGTCTTTCCCCTTTTTATGTTTTACCTCAGTCACAGACAAGTTAAGTGAATCATCAAACTAGGAGAGATCTTCCCGCCCAGCCAGGCACACAGTCCAACCACTGTAAGGCCCTCGTTTTCTGTTTGCAGGATAAACGTTTTGCATAAGCTGTGGGAATCTGTTCTCTAGATTGTTCTACACAGAAATGTCAGTCCCTTGTCGGTGCAACCTTAGGTCGTTTTTTTTTTTTTTTAATGAGGGACATCGATGTGTTTGGTGAAAATGCTTTGGTATAAATGCTACAATATCGACATTTTAATCAAACAGGCTCCAGGTATGGAGAACAAAATCACAGTAATCATTTCCAACAGCTCTCGAGGGGCAGTTTTCTTGAACCTATTTACTGCCAAAGATTTTACGACTTGTAGCTACTTCAGTCTGTTACCTACCACCACTCAATGACTTACCCAGTCTTTTTGTTTGGACTCGCACCCTCTTCGTTTTCTTTCACCTCAACCACCACTAAAGCCCACACGACTGGTTGGCTACATGCTTCAGACATTTACTCATTTGATGTCAAGACATTTGAATGTGAAGTCAAATGAAGACACGTTGTGATATTCTGTTTGTTTCAGCTATCATCAGCTCTGTCAGTGTCCTTATATCCAAATACCAGTCTGTATACATGAAATAATTTCTTGGTTTGCTGTGCGTGTGTCGGGTAAAAAAAAAACGCAGTATTTTCTGACACAAAGTGTTTCATTCCGTGAGTCTGTCAGTCGGAGAGTTTGGTCACTTCTTGACATTCCAACTTTTTATTTGCAACTGGAAATGTCTTTCCTTGTGCATTGACAGATTGACAGCCGAAAGAAAGCTTTTTCTTTTCTTCTTTTCTTTTCAAAAATTGTTCTTTAAAATAGTTATTGCATTTTATCAAGTTTGTACTGTTAGTTCGGTCGGCATATAACAACAACAATAACAATAACAACAACGACAAGAGCTGCGATTGCTGACTAAGCCGTACATAATGACATGTTCTTTTTATGCCCCGACCTTACAGCCCGAACACCAGGTCAAGACGTTACAGTATATATGGACATTTTGAACAAACCAGCACGGAGAGTCAGACAATTACGTCTGTTCAGTATCGATCCTCTTGGCTTCCACAATGTGCTTTGTCTGATAATCCTCTTATGGCAATGACAGATGTGTCAGCTTTAAGAAAAAGGGAGAATGTAATAAAACTTAATTATCAAAACATTAAAGAATAAAAAATAATAATAACACAATCAAATTTAATAATTTCCCGCCCACAATTTCATTTGCCGTCATTGCCTCTGTAGAGTATAGTTCTGTCTGATCCAGTATGTTCTGTATCGTGGGCGAAAACAGTATCGACCCTGTGTAATAAGATCAAATTGACACGATTAGTTATTATAAGAGTATCTCAGGAGGAATGGACTAGAGAAACAGATGCTATGTGGAAAGATCCAGAAGAAAAGAAGCAGAGGACGGCAAAAAATGAAATATATTGACAACCTTAACAGATACGCCACCAAGAATGAAATGAGCAATACTGAGATGATTAAGGAGAACTGACAACAGAAGGGTCTGGCAAGTCATGGTCGTCGATGTCTGCTCCAGACCTGACACCTACAGAAGAAGAAGAAGAAAGAGGTATCGAGGACATGGTAATTGACCAAACACTGGTCATAAACGAATGAATAAATGATGACGTCAGCCGAGGGTCATATTAAAGAAAAAAATAATAAAATAAAGATCAATGTTATAATTTGATTTATTAATCAAGAAATATAAAATCTGATCACGGAAAAGAAAGGCTATAACTTGCTGAGTGAATTCCTGTGTTTCCAAATATATGAACATGAGCTTGAGAAAAAAAAAGCAAATGTGTCCACTCTGTCATAGAAATGTAAAGAAAAAGAGAAGAACACAAGAGGAAATGAGCCCAACTGTACAGATCATATGAGAGAAGAAAAGAACATTTGAATAAAGATCGGTCAACATACAAACAGACACAGACACAGACACACAGGGACTTACACACGACACACCAACACAGACAGGGGAAGAGCCCACACCTTCATACTTGCTCATGTGTAATTTTTCATAAACAGCCAGACACAAGCAGGCAAAATTCTGTATCACGCAACGAGTTTTTTTCATGGATGGGCCAAATAGTAATAGGAGATAGTTCCGTAGATTATCTGCCCCTCCCAAAAGAGGGATTCGTATAAAGGGACCTCGTATTGACCAGCCCTATAACTTCCCAACCGTCGAGATAACTTCCACCAGGAGGTTGAAAGACGAATGTAGAACGTAACGTATAACTTCCCTTTGCCAAACAAACGAGATGTTGAGCAAACAGTGTAAAGAATGAGGTAAATATCCTTTTACATCATGTCATTCGAAAGACTGGTCGCTAAAAATGTTGTTAAATTATATCAATAAGAAGAAAACATTCTCTAAACTTTTTTAAAAAAAAATTTACATGGTGCATGTTTCAAGCAAAGCTCGCAAAGGGGATTTTTTCCTCTTTACACTACTTGTTCAGTCCCTCTTTTGTCTGGTAAGGGGAAGTAATAGGACTGAGCACAATGTTCCCCCGTTATACCAGACTGATATCTGCACGCCTGGTCACGACAACCTGCGTCATTGACACCATAAAGATAGATGAACCTTTCCAGGAGTAAGACATGCCTGTCAACCAGAACCTTTGATACAGTTCCATATACCGAACTGTAGACGTCATAATGTAATAATAATAATATTCCCCCTTTTTTTCCACGTCGACATGTATAACACTGTGCTTGGTGCAATGGGCCATCATGGCTCTCATATACCGTTAAAGACAGTTATAGTAAAGAACCAACCCAAGCCATCGATGTAGCAATTCCTTATTTATAGAATCACTAGAAAGATTCCACCCATAGGTAAACATTTGAAATTTGACAGGACACATTCTCCGTGAACCCCCGCGGGAGCCCGGGATATGTACGTAAGTAGTTTCCCTGCTCCCACCTGCAGGCGGTGAAAGCCCGCCATCAGTGGGATGTCTGCTCCTTGAATGCCATCCTCGACGTTCCAGGGGTGACATCTTTTCTATCTTTCCTTGCCTCTGTCTTCTGTCAACTCTCATTTCTCTCTTGCCCTTGACGTGTACATCTGTCTTACCTGTATGGCACAATATAGCCGTGATAATGCCTATGTGCCGTTAACCCCAACACAAATAAACAAACAAACATTCTCTCTGAAAACTCTTGTTTCCCTAACCTCGGGGATTAAAGTTTGGCCATCTGTGTTATCACATATTAGTGGACAAGGTGCAGTTTCTAGACAACGCAAAAATGCTAAAGGTTAAATGCTACCTCCAAACTTAGCATTTTCTGAAGGACGCCGGAATGTGATGATTGACAAACGACTGAGCGATGAGAGCCCAATATACGAGTACATTGCTTGTTTTTGTAACAATAATTATTATTACTAGCGTTGAATAATAATCGATACCTCTGATTGCCGGGTGGGTAGGGACAGTGCAGGTGCCTGTTGGCTCGCTCACAGTTGGTGGGACTGAGTATGGGTAGGGTTTTGTAGTTGTCAAGACTGACCGTGTCCCTGATGCTTAGCGCAGGACCGCAAAATTGGCGTAGCACTGAAGCTGGCGAGCTCTGTGCCGATAAGGGCGATATGTCAGTACAGATCAGGATTGACGATAAGACGTAGTGATTCAACACACTGAGTCATAGCTAATCCCTCTTGTTCCTTTCACTTAAACGGTTAAATTTGCTCTAAAGTGCATCACATCCTGAGCCAGAACCAGTGGCTGGCAAGACGATAGCCTAGCAATAAGTCATAAAACAACTTCAAGTACCTTAAAGAGTCTATAAGTAGCTTTGTGCTCTGCAGCTGCAGGACCTTTCTACTAACCTGTGACTAACTTACTGCATGGATGTAAGAATGTATGTTGTACTTTAACAGAGAGCTATAGAGGTCATGGTTATTCCGTTACTCTTCCAGCTTTTTTTTTTTTTTTTCAAAAGCTTTAATAAATGGACTGTGCCCGGACTGCTGCGACAGTATTAGTGGCCCACAAGAAGTCTTAGAGCGAGTCTCAGTTACCTTAAGCATATATCTCATGTAATGAGTGCTCTGAAGCAGGAGAAATGTTCAGTTAACATAGGGCAGTAAGTTACAGCAGATATATCACTATGCTAGTTCTGCCTCTCTACTTTATGAAAGGTTATAAACGTTTCAAGGCAGTTCCTACCGATGCCAGCATTAATGGCTGCCAAGGACTTCGGTCTACAACTGAAACATAAGTTAGTGTTTTGAACGGCAGACCAAACCTACAAGAATGTGAAAACAGGCAGTCAAAACTCTTACTTATGGTAGTCCTACTTTCTTCACGGGTTCTATCGTTTTTTTTTTTAACTGTGTACTTCATACCGTGCCAGCACTTATCGTTGCGAAGTAGATTAGATCGACCGAGTCCTAAAACATTTACATTCGGGGTTCTTAGATTATAGAGATTTTATAGGGCCCTGTAGCAGTTCTCGTTTCCCGATCATCCGGTCTTGCTAAGACATTCCTGCAAGGCACCGTACAGGGAGGCAGAAGAAGAGGGCGACAGAAAAGGAGATGGGAAGACAACATCCGGGAGTGGACAGACCTGACACTCAGTGACGCCCTAAGGAAGGCAGAAGACCGAGAGGAGTGGAGGGGGATGATGGCCAGATCAGCAGCGGTGCCCCGACGGTCGACAAGACTACGGGAGATGTAGATGTAGATGTAGATGTAGCAGTTCTGTCAGTGTGCAACCCAGCACAGCACGGGAAGTTGTATGTGGTAATTTCGCACAGAGAGCTTTAGTGAGTTAGCCCTTGCGTCTACGATGACGGCATATTTGCGTCTTTTAACCTCCTGCGGGTAGTTATCTTATTCTTGTTTCTTCTCTCACTCCAAGGGTTATAAACCTTCAAACTGCACCACCTGGTATATCAGCATCAATTGATGTCAAATAGTAGATAAGCTCGACCTTTATTTGATTAGAACTTAAGTACTTTGAGTAGTCGTTCATGAGGGCTTTATTTTTCTTGAGTCGGTAGTATTTTGCTGACAGTCTTAACATTTTACTTTATGTGCATTTTGTCATAATTATTGCGGGCCTGTCATATATGTGGGTGCATGTATGTATAAAACATATGTATTATGTAAATATGTATTTAATATAATTTATCTTTTATACATAACACATTCACACACACACATATATATATAGTGTGTGTGTGTACATGTCTGTGTGAGCCTGTGTGAATGTGTGCTAAAAATATATTATTTATTTGCCTGAACACACAAAATTCTTTTTGTCATATAAAAAAAATAATATATGATAATGTGCGCATAGTATGTGTAAATAATATGTGACATACATATATTATGTGCGTGTGCCCGTATGACTATAAATTACACAATACTTTTGTCTCATCAATTGTAAGTGAAATTTTCTTGTAAAGATAAGTCAAGTTTATCTGCATCTTTCATCATATCTTAAAGAGGTGTCGCTAACACTTGATCTTAATGATACTATTAATTTAATTTAGAATCTGTTTAGGTCAGGTGAAGATATTTCCATTATGCTTTTACGAGACTGCACTTCAGAACCATCGAGAATTTTAAGAATTTCTTTACTTCTAAGGCACACTGTGCTCGAAAAACCGATTTTATTTTTAATCTGACACCTCTACACAGCATTTTAAATGAGTTTCATCAGCGATGAAATCGGGTTCCCATGACCCCGAAACTGCCCCACGGCAGGCCGTTAGTGATAGGGGTAAAGGAACAAAAGTAAAGTAAAAAAGTAAAGTAAAAGTACCATCCCTTGACCCACCGAGAGGGGAAATTGGCTTGGCCATTTCAGACCGCGTCGCCGCAGTGCAGCGCCTCTGTACTTCCCCCGATATACATCAGGTACCCGTTTTACAGATGGATGGGCTGAGGAAAATTGTATGTTAAGTATCTTTCCTAAGGATACAACATGCTACCGTTGCGATTCGAACCACCGACC
>JBCAUA010483520.1:0-17201 GCA_038406235.1 Peronia verruculata | reverse complement strand
CATACATACATACATACATACATAGTACATACATACATACATATATACATACATACATACATACATACATACATACATACATACATACATTCATACATACATACAGATAGACAGACAGGCTTCTATAGATACATAGGAACATAAATAGATAAGGAAAGAGACAGACCGAAAGTCAAAAGACAGAAGACAGAAGGAGAGAGGGAGAGAGAGAAAGGAAGAGAGGGAAAGAGAGAGAGATTAACATGAACGTAAATACATGTACTTGTAAATATCTAACATTTTCAGAAGTACCGCTTAGAATTGCTTTATCTTTATTATTTACGCCAATGTTCATACTTACACAGCGCTCACTGTATCCGAAGTTTTGAGGGAATATCAAAATTATTCCTCAATCCTTCCTGGTCGAGGTAACCTCGCCCGTCTCTACCTACAGGACGCCCAATAAGGTTCACCAATACCCTGGAAAATTCATCAAGCCATGCCCTTGGTCTTGTCTCAGCTGTAAGTCTGCCTCCCTTATTGTCTTGAACCTGCTACAGTGGGTAGGAAATTTGTGATTAAATCGCTTATCTGTGAGTGACACTCATAGCTTATTGAACCTACTTCTTCTCCAAATAATACTAGTAGTACTTAGTTAATGATTTAGAGACCCAGGAAAACGCCTGGCTTACTTCCGCTTTGGGTTTTTCCCCAAATTTTGTGCTCTGCTATTGTCGTCCTGATATTGTCCATTTCGTCTGTTTCCGCCATTCTAGCTGTGCCCCAGTTTGCCTGTAGCTCAACTTCTCCTGTTTAACACATAACGTTTTCCTCCATTTTACTCAACTCCCAACAAAGCCTATGTTATTTATCTCGTTGTTATATTTGTAGGGAATTTTTGCAAACCCTATAAAAAGGCTTATAAACTAGAAGAATGCTGAATGTATCCCTCTGAAATTTGACACACGAAATTGTTGTATAATGAGCGCTGTACATATTTACATGAACCCAAAAAGAAGCTTCTTATGTCTGATGTTACTCTAAAAAGGTGATAATAACTGATTTTAAAATCCGCGAGGGTGTTTGATCCGATTTGGATGTTCAATAGAATCACGCATTATGTTACTTCTCTTCCGATTCCTCTCGCAAAGCACCGAATACAACAAACACTTTTTTTTTTGTTTAGTAATGTTTAGTTCGATCATCTTTAAAAAAAAACCAAGTTCATGTGTGTGCGCTTGCTATACAATTTAAGTCGTAAGACAGCACCGATATGACCTAGCTACATTACAAAATTGCAAGAAAACCTTCAATAGGCTTATTATGGACTTGAACGCTGCTGAACAGGTCAATACCAAATTTGGCACATAACATTCTTGCATATGAATCTGTATTTCAGTGTACATAAACCCGATCATAGCGTATTATCTTTCACGTTACTCTACAAATGCGGTAATAATTGAATAATAAACTCGCGAGGCTGCTTGATCCGAATTGTACAAAGTACGATGCGTTCAAAACAGGTTTTCTCTGAGTACCATTCAGTTTAATTAACCATAATATCACCAAGGAGGTGCGCACGCTTTGCCATACACTTTACGTCGCAGGGCTATTTTTAAAAAATTCAAACGCAGGCCATGGGTTGTCTTCTTGTGTTTAAAAAAATCTTCCAGGAAGACCGTGGGTTCTTGATTTGTACCGAATAGTTTGAGCGTTCATCGATATGTCTTCAAGGATTTGAGATCTTCTATTGTCCATGTGATTGCATTCAGACATCACCAGCTATTGTACAGGCGAAATAATAATATGGTTGAACAAGAGCGCCTGTTATCGGGTTCAAAAACTTTGTTTCAACTCATTTACTTGCTCTATGTTGAATTTCTTCAAGGTCGCAATTCACTTTAAGCGACATAGATTTCAAAATTTGAGGGGGCCTTGATGAAATATGAAGAAAGATGTTTGCTGAAGAAGAGGCCCCTCATCCAACCACCGCCCCCCCCCCCCACACTTTTTAAATGTTTTTTATCTGCAGGTATAGAAATAGCCTCTTCTTGTAAACTGACCAATAGTCGACCTCCCTCATCTCTGTCCTGGCCTGCTTTCTTAACAGTTCTCTGGAGCTGTTATATAGTTCCTTTTTGTTTTTGCAGAGGCCAGAAAGGCACCATCACTAAGACTTAGTCGCCAATACCTATGATGCTATTCTAAGATTGTGCACTCAGTGCTAGCAGTGAAACGGTAGTTTGTGTTGTCTTTAATTCGTTCTCGTGGTGGAAAATTGAAAAGAAAAACCAATACAACTGATGGAAAGAAAATGATTAAGGAGCAAAAGGAGGTGATGTAGACTAGATCAGCATTAGAGAGACAGAAAGACAGAACAAACTTTAAAAAAAAAAAAAGAAAACATAAGAGATTCTGTTTCTCTTACATGTCCGGGTCTTCAAATCTCTAGACATTCATCATTCATAGGTCGGAAAATCAAACTGGAAATTCTTCACTTGACATTCAAATGTAAATGGTTATACACTTCCCTATATATTTCTTATTTTACTGAGTAAAAGTATTACCAACCATGCATATAACATGACAATTAGGAGGCTCGGAATAGCCTCGAACATTTAAAGTCTAGTAAGGCAATCACTGGACGGCAGTAGCCACAAACTCTGGAATGATGTTAACAGAACCAGTGGAAAAAGCACACACTTTTAATTAACACAGGCCGGTCGTGATCAAGGAGTAAAGTTTGGCAGAGTGGACGAAAATGTTGAGAAGAAACCTTTCATCTATTACAGAGGCCACATGTCTAGAATACGGGAGACAAAACTATATACAAAAAAGGGGGACGAAAAAAACCCCAACATTTTTTGTACACCCCGAAGAGGTAAACCAATGTAGCCTTATAAATCGTTTTCACAATTTACAGATGCTCTGTATGTTCATTTCGATACAAGGTTGGAAATGAGACCATCTGAGGGCTTTAGATGACATTGGGAGAGTCCTAAAATGCAGAAAAAGTAGTTATTAATATTATGTGAGGATGTTGTGACTTTCGGTTAATAATGTTTTAAAAATGACGACAAAAAAAAAAAAAGTGTTAGAGCCCAAAGTTGAACGGATCTTCAAATTGATTTGCATGAGTGGATATAATAGTAATATTGTCAGCTGAGGCAACGAATCCGTTTCAAGCAATATGACGTGATACATGTCGATCGGTTGGGGGAAAACAAACTAACAAACAAACATCTGGGAGACACTGTCAGGCTGTCCGGTGTCTACCAGTGAGCTATTCCCTCCTCTCCCCCTCCCCCCTTTACCCCTCTCCTTTTCAGCCTTTTACCTTGCACGTAAGAAATATTAAGCACGTCAATAAAGGCAATAAAACAATCAATTTAAGTTCTAACCTCCATACGGGACGAAAACAAAAAACAAAAACAAAAAAAAAACAAAAAAACGAAAACTGAAAAATATATTTTGATTCGAGTTACACAATTTTATCATTATCAATATTTTAAAAATGTAATTTTATTTAGTCATTATAATCTGATAGCTGTTAGCTCTGTAAGTGACGTTATATGGCTGAGTGAAAGGAAAATAATTCTTTTATGACGACTTTTGACTTTAGACACTCGAAATAACATTGTTCGTGACAGGAAAAAGACTCTTAAATAGAGTTATTCAGAAGAAGAAGAATGGAAGAAAGACATAATTATGTGCTGTCTGTTCCTGGTTTATTTCCTTATTTATATAGTTTTTTTTTTTTGTTTGTTTGTTGTGTTATGTCTGTTTTTGAGCCATTCACTCTGCTATGCCTTAGTACATGTGTATGTGAAAGGAAGGATGGAAGGAGCGGATAGTTAGATCTCCTGAGGCGCTTCAAAGGACAAGTCGTGAGATCAGCTCTCTGTTGCTCTATCTCCATTTTTCACATTTTGAAAAAAAAAAATTGATGCTTTATGTTTAATGACTGTTCTTGCATATTATAGGATCTAGGACAAATGATTTTCAGAATCTACCCGTTTGGGCGAGTGATCGGTGAAATACTTACAATATATGGTAGATTTACAATCCCTCTTTCATATGACATATTTATATATGTTATAAAATTGCAAGAAAACCCACAATAGGCTTATGGACTCCAAAACTGCTGGCATAATAATGAAGGAGAAGAACGGATCCATCCGAAATTTGGTACGCGACATTGTTGCATAATGGATCTGTGTTTCAATGTACTAAAACCCGAAAAATAGCTGAATATCTTTGACGTTATTCTAAACATGCGATAATAATTGAATAATAAACTCTGAGGCTACTTGATCCGAATTGTACGTTCGATACTATGACGTGTTCAAAAGCACGGTTTCTTTGAGTAGCATTCAGTTTACTCAACCAACATGTCAACATCGACGTGCGCACGCTTTGCCATACACTTTAAGTCACAGGGCTACTATATATATATATTTTTTTTTTAAACTCATCCTCGGAGGCCGTGGGTTCTCTTCTAGTCTCTCCCAAATAACCCACAGTGGAGGTAGAGCACCAAAGAACTGAACCCGCGAAATGGTCTGCGGGAGCAATGAATGATGTGACAGGCATGCCCGAGACAACCGTGCTCGCTTGCATATTACGTCAGACTTGAGAAATTCACGAAGTTTCAAATCGCTAAATAAAACAAAATAAAGATCCTGGCAGACTTAAGGAATCGGCTTCGTGTAAGCACATTCCAATCGTAGAGCAAAGGTTAAAAGAATCTACTTCTGCATCACACATATATGTAGCCGCCCTCACATGGCGGAGGAGCTTCACGCAGGTTGTCCCTGTTAACCTTAGCACGGCGGTTCCAGGGATCCATTTCCTTTTTTGTCTGAATAATTGCCCTCTAATTTTCTTACAATAAATTGCTTTCACTTTCCTCGCTCTGGCTCCCTCCAACTCAAGTGCCTCTTGATTTTTCACATCTTTCTGTGTCTATGCTGTACAAAGTTCGTATTTCTCTTTCCTTCTTTGTTAATATTTTGCCGTGCTTATTAATCTCACTCTTTCTTGTTGCCATCAAGATCATTATAATTTCTTTCTGTCGGGCGCTCCCTCTCTCTCTCTCTCTTTTCTCTCTCTCTCTCTCTCTTTTCTCTCTCTATCTCTCAATCTCTCTTTGCCATCTGTCACTCGGTGACTTTTATCATTCACTCCTGGCTTCTGAATTCTGGTATTTCCCCCTCATCCCCTCTGCACCCCGCACTTACCGCTGGCCCTGCTCCCACTTAAACGTCAATCCACTTCAATATAATGTTATTATGTGTGAGCGAGTGAGAGACAAAAATAACAGGGAAAAATGACAGAGGCATAATAATGAAGGAGAAGATAGAGTGGTGATTTTTCATTCTTTCTTTCTTTCTTTCTTTCTTTCTTTCTTTCTTTCTTTCTTTCTTCTCTATTTCTTTTTTCTTTCTTCTCATATTTGATGTCTTCTCCAGGCCCCTCTCCCCCCCGCCCCTCTCCCTCCATAATCACTCACTTGAATGTCATTAATTTTTATATTTTATATTTTTTAATTTTATAGTATGATTTCATATTTTATAATTTTATATTTTATATTATATTTTATAATATTGTATTATATAATCATCTGTCGATATACAGTCTGTATTATTCCAGAAAGATCCCCCGTTTTAGCTTAAGAGAGATAGAAAGTGGTACGGGAGAGATGATCAATCTCTGCCACAAAGTATTTCTTTTTTCAGTTTTGTTATATTATACAATTTATATTATATATATAATATAATGTTGAATACAGATTGGCGCCCCTAAGGTGGCTGAGACCTTGCGATAAAAAACAGTGAGGATAAGTTTGAATACATGCATAAAGCCTTTTAGTACACTATAAATTTGTAACCCCTAGCTATTAGGTAAATAGCTCCACTGCAAGAAAACCCACAATAGGCTTATGGATTGGAAAACTGCTGAACGGATCCATATGGATCTTTTTTCTATGTACATAAACCCGAAAAAAGCTTATTGTCCTTGACGTTATTCCAGAAAAGTGGTAATAATTAATCAACAAATTGGCGAGGCTGCTTGATCCGAATTGTACGTTGGACGGTATGACGATTTCAAAACAAGTTTTCTTTGAGTAATATTCAGCTTATTCAACCAAAATATCAGCATCGAGGTGCGCAATGATATCAATTTTTGGTTTTTGCAAAGAGATTGAAGACAAGGCTTTATTAGACCATGAAACATTCAAAGAAGAACTCAAAAGATCTCATTTCAGACGCCCTTGGGATGACAAGGTCGTGCATCACAGACGGCAAATTGGATTAAAGATAAAGAGAAACACTTACTTCAACACAAGAGGGAATCTTTATTCCCCATGGCACGTATAACTGAATATTGTACAATGTTGAAACTTTTGTTTCTACATTTGACCCACCCAGAGAATCAGGGTGTCTAAATAGTGATGACATACTGCACTCTGTCGTGGGAACCAAGGAGGTGCATTGTACGTATCTATTTCACTGTCTTCTGTACTTATTGTTTGTTGACCTCAGACATCTATACAAGTATTAATTCCATAGTGCGCATTTCTTATTAAACTTCATAGTAAAATTAAATTAAAGCTGACAATGCGAGCCGGCCATATTAAAAAGAACAGATTTATTATTGATAACATCATAATTAAGTTTCTCATTTGCAAAATGTTGGAGCCTATGATTTGCAGATCTTCGAAAATAACTTTCCATACAGATTGGTGCCTCTAAGGCGGCTGAGACCGTTGGGTGCAAAATAATGAAGATAAGTTTGATTACGTGGATAAAACATTTTAGTCTATACTACAAATTTGCAACGAAACCCACAATAAGCTTATGGACTCGAAAACTGCTGAGTAGATCCATATAAAATTTGGCACGCAACATTGTTTCATATGGATCTGTGTTTCTATGTACGTACATGCGAAAAAAGCTTATCATTTTTTACGTTATTCTAAAAATACGATAATAATTGAATAATAAATTCAATTCTCCCAGCTTTTAGAAGTTGCCAACTTCTGCTGAGAATTTCTGTGGGTAGAAATTTGGAATTTGGAAATTTTAGCCGGACAGAGGCACTCAGGCCTACTCTTCCATCGATTTGAACTGCCCAGGGTTCTTTAACGTGCGTAACGTACACACAGGACCTCTGAAATATATTCGCCCTTATCCCAGAAGGCTTGACGTCGGGTTTCCCTACCTACAGAAAGCCGAGGACCGTTGAGTATCTGAAAAACTTTGGGACCACATTTAAATACTCTTCCACTTTGGCCGTGGGCTCTCTTCTAGTATATTATAAAATTGCAAGAAAACCCGCAATAGCCTTGTAGACACGAAAACTGCTTTATGGATTTATTTGAAATTTGGCACACAAAATTGTGTCATATGGATCAATGTTTCTGTGTGCATAAAAAAGCTTATTATTTTTTACGTTATCCTAAAAATGCGATAATAATGTCAATAATAAACTGGCCAGGCTGCTTGATCAGAATTGTACCTTTGATAGTATGGCGGGCTCAAAAACACGTTTTCTTTGAGTAATATTCAGTGTAATCTACACAAATATCAACATTGAGATGCGCACGCTTTGCCATACACTTTAAGGCACAGGGCTCTATTTAAATAATCCCCCACGGAAGTCACGCATTCTCTTCTATGCATTCTATATATATCCTCTCGCTTCTTTTCCATTGTTATCTTTTTATGGAAGGAAAAAGAAAGCAGGAGGTGAACAAGTTCGAGGAATGGAATGTCTGTAGGGCATATTAGGGTATCTTTTTTCTATGCTGGTTTGTTTATAGTCTTGTTTTCAGATCTGTCTAATTACAGTAGTATTCTTGAGCCAATCTCAGCATTTAAGGGAAAAAAGCAATGCACTGTTCCGATAAGAGGACAAAGGCAATGGGATATCGTCCATGCTTACGACACTCTTTCTATTCTGTTTTCTTAATTATTTTTTTTTCCCTCTCTCTCTCTTCCGGGTTTCACCTTTCTCTCCTCATCTAGTTTCATCTTCTACAGCAGGGGTTTCAAAACTACGGCCTTGGGGACCAAACTCCAGCCCGCAGTCCAGTTTCTATTGGCCCGTGGCAAATTCTGAAAATACAGTGAAACGCGCTTAAACCATAAGTTTAGGGTCCGGGCATATTATTTCGGTTGAAACATGTTTCGGTTTATCCAAACTGGTATGGTGGAAGTTGTAACAAGAGGCTAACAAACTTTGTAAGGTCAATGTTTGACTGATAAAATAATGAGTTACTTCCTTTTGAAATATACTCGTTACAGTGTGACCCGACCCTTTCTTTCTTTGTTTATATCTGGCCCTCACTCAAAAAAAGCAAAAAAAAAAAAAAAACTTTTGGACACCCCTGTTCTAAAGGAAGGACAATGAATAGAGGTGCTGAAAGAGACAAGTGAGGCGAATACTTGAAATAGCAGAGTATTTCTCCTACTTTTGCCTTTGTAATTTTTTCCCCTTCTAAACACCTCTCTCTCCTCGCCCCCAGTCCTTCCTTTGCTCCCCTCCCTCTATTTCATTCACATTTTCATTTTTAAAGGAAACAACACTGTGATCAGGGAAATGTGTGTGTGTGTGTGTGTGTGACCGGGGGTGGGGGGAGGGGGTGGGAGTGCATGACAGATTGAAGTACCTTTTTTGGGTTTTTTGTTTTTGTTGTTGTTGTTGTTGTTCAAACCTCTCTTTCTCTCTCTGTCTCTTTCTCTCTCTCTTTCTTTCTCTCTTCTTCGACCTCTTCCCTGTCCTCCCGACTCTATCTTATAGCTCCTTAAAGGATGGGTAGAATGATGAATAATATCGGTTGAGCAGAAAGCATGAAACGATGCAAGGCACACTAAGATTTCTCCTCTTTGGGTTTTTTTTTGGGGGGGGGGGTTCTTTTCCCCCCCCCCCCCCCCCCCTTTTCATACTCTCTCTCTCTCTCTTTCTCTCTCTCTCTCTCTCTCTCTCTTCTCATCTCACATCTTATCCAGTTTCAGCTTGTGTTTTGAGGGAGGGAGGGAGGGAGGGAGGGAGGAGAAGGGAGGTAAGTGCCACACTAGAGCACTGTGTCAGCCCACGAGACATTTGAGAATTGTTTGTCGTCCCTGCAATAACTATTTTCATTTCTGATTAAAGGACGTGAGCCTTTTAAATTAAAAGCGTTAGAAATGTAGGTAATTTGATTCCCCGGTGAATTAACGGGAGAGTCGTGTATCACATGTTGCTCTGACCCATAGACAGGACCGTAGATCATTTTACCTTGTCAGAATGATAATAATAACAGTAATAAACAGGAACGTCGTGTGGCTCCTCTTAAGTTTGACCTCACAAATGACGAGTTTTGATTCTTTTAAAATGTATTGTCGGGTTAAAGGACTAACAGCCCATCCATGGAAAAAATATTTAAAAAATACTTTGTGGTGACCTAAATATACATATAATTATACTAACTCACTTCCTTTTCCAGGCTTTAGTTGTCGTTCCTTACTCTCGCACGTTGAGTGACAATGGGAAAATTAATATGAAGACTCCACTGGAAAAACCAGATAAGTCATATTTTGTTGTGAAAAGTGAGTTGTTGCCCCGGCGCTATAAAGCATGCCGCTAAGATTTGTTAACCAGAGCAATGACTCGGAAAAACCAGGTAAGTTCTGCTAAAAAGAGTTTTTTAATAAAGGTCCACAGTGAAGAACTATAAACTTTCTATGCTTTGATTTCTGTTTCTCTCCCTATGTAGAAAATATGACTTATCTGGTTTTTCCACTGGAATCTTCGAATGGATCTTTCCACCTGCAAACAACTAAACAGTTTCAAATGTATTGAAGCTATAGAGAGATTGTGTTTCCGTGGACCATAAATTGCAGGAGACATAATATTGTGATTTTATATTAACTTATCGAATTATAGTAGCTCGAGTTTTAAGTAGTACAACAGACCTTTACAACTAAGAGGATAGTATTCTGACTGCCTACAGTATTAGTAGACCTCACCTTACACTGACATGACAATATCGTGCTGTTCCATCCACATGGTGTCAATTGTAGAAGGGCATACTTAAATAATTTTACTATCCAGAGATGTTTCGAACGGAAAAAGAGTTTTTGTGAAGCAGTCATTACGAACAGTATCAATTGCCTCATTTTCTGGAACTATGTTTTCCATTTGAACTGTTATACAGATTAAAAGTGGAAGAACCATTTGTCTCGCAGCCAGTGAAAATGAGACGTATGTCGAATTTTCACCATGAATATGGGGTTTTTGGTCTTATGTGAGAGAGTATTTCATACCCTTTCAGATGGTGAAAAACGTTTTGAGCTGGCCTTATTCCAGCCAAAGATATTGCAGTTTAAGGGGGAAAAGATGGACCCTTAGCAATATCTGAAATTCCGAGAAAATCGAGTTTAAATGAAAGGTATAATGCATAAATCTACATGCCTACCTCACAAATAAACCAGATTTTAATAAAATAATATTTATAAATCGAGGGTAAAGACCGATACTGTCTTGTTTTTAAAAGAATGCACGTTCGATTTTTGCAATACCATCACATTCAGTCCGACTTCTCTGTTCTAGCCCAGCGACTTACGTCTCAATTCGACTGGCCGAGAGACATTTTATGCTCCATATCAATTACTGTGAAAAATTCCGCCTATAACATTGAAGTCCGGCTGAGACATGTTTTTTCTATCCACTGTGTGATGATGGACTCCGAGACTGAAATAAATTTTTGACCAGTCCAGCAAAGTGCCAGGCCGAGAGGAATGAGGTCGTTAACCGATAATTATGTCCTGTTCACAAAATATGACCTGGTTCAACGCAAATTTCTACTCCGATCTTTCTCTGAAATTGACCTCACTCTAATGCTTAACCATCCGGCCAGAGGTTGAGAGTGATGTTTCATACGTTTAGGTCAGAAAGGTTTAATATCATATTCTTTAACTCTGAAAGTAACGACCAATATTTGTCTCTAAAATGTTATTTACTGGTAGTCATCGACTCACGACCGCGTTTCGTTACAACTGACTGGTCATAGACCGATCTGGTCGTAAAGTGGTCCAGGTTAAATTACCATAAGTATATTGTTTGTGTAGTGTTCGTCCGTCGTAGCGACGAGGACCATCTTTGTCAACTTCTTCTAGGGGGCTGGGGGTTTCTTGGTCTTTGGGTGCGTAGGTGACAGGTCAGGCGGATATTACCTCGGAAGGGTCGCTGACAGTGTGGGCAGGGGATGGGGCAGCAACTGGGGATCTATTGGCGCTGTCATTTCTAGTCTGTCGGCGTTGCTCTCCTGCAGCTGTTGGCCTCACAGTTTTTGGCGTCTTTGTGGACGACAGCGCGCAATTCACTTCTGTCCAGAGCTGTTGTTTCCCAAGAGTCAGGATAAACGTCGAAGACCTGTGTAATGGTATTGTATGCTGTGTAATGGTATTGTATGCTGTGTAATGGTATTGTATGCTGTGTAATGGTATTGTATGTTGTGTAATGGTACTGTAATCACCATAGAGCCACATTTAATAAAAATTTCACAGTTCATTATTTCATTTCCGTTCTTTAGAGATTGTTTTATTTTTCTTTAAATGTTCATACTTTTGAGGGTTTAGGTCAAAGACTGCATACCACAGTTCAGCTCATTTATTATATATGCAAAGCATACAAAAATATAAAACACAGGTGTAAAACAACAAGAGTGATGTCTGCCGACCCTTCAGTTGTAAAGTCGATTAATCATACGTCGCATAGGTCGCACGTCGACAACTACCTGTATTTACAGTGTGAAAATTACAACTTAGACCTGGATGGAAAGTAAGCTCAACATCGTCCCCTTTACCTGAAGAGACATTTATGTACAAAATACATTATTGATTAAATAAACTTTGAACACAGTGGCCCGTTGTTTAAGATCATTCTTGCATCAGTAGAAAACGGCAACTGCGACAAAATGATAATTTGGTCGTTAAGAGAATGTAAAACAGTTCTGCTTGCTGATTATCTAACTTAACAAGGCTAATCTATGCATAATGTTGTTTAGACAAATACGTGAAGCCAAACTTCCGCTAGTTGGCACCAAGATCATGGCCGTCATACTGAGCTTAATTGCTTGTTTGCATACAGCAGTTTGTGGTATCGGTTTTATGCCTCCATTGCCGTTGTCGACGGTGAGAGCCTCACCCAGCGTCCTATTTTTGCTGAGTCCTACAACCGCCTGTAGCCTCTTTAATAATTTCTGAACTCAGCAATGTTGGCAACGTTAGAAGCAAGTGGTCTTGTCTGCCTCTGTTTCCATTGCCCTCCATGGTACCCTAGAGAACCGTTATCGTTGATTTGCAAAACCTAATGTCAAAAACTTATAGAACTCTGACCTCTTCGTGGGTATTCTAGAATAAAACAGAAGTCCCTGTATTCGCGTGGTTCTTGCAAAAAAGAATAAAACACACATTGACAAAAATGCACATAAACACGTCGCAGTCCTCTGTGCCATTTTCCTACCTCACCTTAAGAATTGCAATTTATGACGATTTCATGAGTTCACTATGTGTTGGCAGACAAATTTAGTGTCTCCTATCTTCAGCTCCAAATACAATATGTGAAATCAGAATCTCAAAATCGGTTTTCTCAGGATAAAAGAATGAAGCGAAACTGCAAAACATTTCAAAGAACTGGTAGAATTGGTAGACTTAATTTTACCACCTTCCTTATTGCTTTGTCCCTCAGTTTCATTTCTTGTACCGTATGAACCGGGAAGTTCTCCAAATCCTGTGTTTTGTTTGTAAGTTGGTTTATTGGCATATTTGTATTTATGCTTTCTTTTCGAAGTTCAGTTGTTTTGTTTGAGTTATATTGGAAAAACCTTTTTTGTTTATGCACCATTCATAACATATATTTTTTTTTCTATATCAGCTTTCGATGTAGAAAAGCACCAAGATTGTCAGACACGAAGGTTTGCAAAGGACGAAAACCGAGCTGAGTGGGGGAAAAAAGTTAAAAGTTTGGCGAACGGTGTTATATTTTATCTTTCGTTCATGTTGTATGATTAGTAGGCATGAGAAATTAGATCTACTCGAAGAGTTTTTGGATTTGTCTACATCAATATGCTGTAAATTATTTGTTTCATAAGTTATCCATAAATATTTTAATAGCTTTTTTTAAAAAAAGATATTATCTAGCATTACCTTATTCTTACCTTTTTTTTTTTTTTTCTGTAACATTTTCAGTTTAATTTTTTTGATCCATTGTACAGATATTGAAGGCAAATGGGAAGAAGAAGAGGGTAAAAAACAAATAGCAAGAAAGAAAACAAAACAAACAAACAAACAAACAAACAAAGGGAAGGAAACAAAAACCACACACAAAATAAAAACGAAGATAATGTAGCCACAAAAAGCTGAACATTTCGTCCATTTACCTCGATATCAACGAACGCGATTGCCGTTATAAATGTAGGCGGGAAACTGCCTGGGGCTATTAGCGAAAACAACAGGCCAATCCTTGTAACGTGTTCTGACAAAATGCCTTTGTCCTGCAAAACCAGTTCCTTGAAAATGGCGATTTAATGTTAGCGATTTCTCGTCTTCAATGATCAAAATTGAGTTATTTAGAGATTGAATCTCTCCCGCATCATGTAGTCTTTCCATGCCGTGAACAGTTCTTCTAAGCCGCGCATATAATTGAACTGAAGTGAAAAAAAGAAATGGGTTTAATCAAAGAAATTTGTTCAGAGTATGAAAGGTCAGTCGATTGGTGATGCTAACTTGGATCATTCCTGACCGCATGAAGCTCCAACGGGCGATAATTCCTGACAGAGCGTGCCCTCACATATCCTGTTTGGCGATGCTCGCTGTCACCGGCTGAAGCGGGCGTTGTAGAGGCCCTAAGGATATTTATATCCGGGGCCCCTGTCAAGTCAAGACAAGCCTCCCCCATGTCTGTGAACAATTGGACTCGATCTCGTTCAACAGTACCTGGCTCTCGATTTCAAGCCCAGCTCCTCCGGAAACGTTGAAAGCGAGCAACAATGCCTGATAAGATGATGATTTTTTTTTTTTTTTAATCGTGGTTGTCGATAACATTTTCTCGTGGATTCAAAATGGGAGGAAATATTCTGAATTTGCTATAGTTTTATACTGTATAGAGTGAGAGAGCCTGAAAGTTATATGCCTACTATTTGCCGGAACTGAAACAAACAAACAAACAAACAAACAAAAACACATAAACTGTTATGTCGACGTTTTTGTGTATGCTTGCGGGGTGGGGGGGGGGTCCCGGGGGGGGAGGGGGAGTAGGAGGGACAGGAGAACAGGGAAGATGAAAGAGGGTGGGGATGAGAGAGAGGCTAATTTCAGAAGAGTGACTGGTTGTTCTAACGAACAATAACCCAATACCCTACAGTCGATTTCACCCGAATAAAAGTCACGGCCTGGGACTTCACCTAGTCAGTCTGGTCTATCTATCTGTCGGATTTTTTTTTTTTTAATCTTGTATTGGGGGGGGGGGACAATGTAGCCCTTGGGTGTTGATATTTTCCACTCTCGGTTAAAGGGAGACAGTATGGTCACGAACTTTGTCAGTATTCCACCTACTTCAAAACAGATTACATTGGCAGTTCGGTGGCTGCATTTTGCTTTGTTGCCCTATGTCAGAGCTGACAAGAGATGAGAGATAAGAAAACATTGACTTATGGAGAAATTTTGCCCAAAGAAAACATCGATTCGTGAGTTCCCCAAAAGAGAGAGGAGGTTTGGCCCAGATTTTTTACCTTCCCTTTGCCAGACCCAGCGAGTGCTGAGTAATGATTGTGAAAAGGGGAAAACTGCTTTTTACTCTTGCATTTTGATTGATTGCCACAAGTTGTGTTACGATAAAAGAAAATATTTCCATTACACCATGGTTTTTCTTTTTTTTTTGGGGGGGGGGGGCGAAATGGATATATTGTTTTGGCCTCTGCTTCATAGTGAAAACCATTCAAATCCGTAAGATTCTGGCCGGGATCGACTCGGGGGTTCTCCATCGGGGGATGCAAGGACTCGAAGATAAAAAAAAAACTCAACGGTCCCCTGGCTTCCTCTGGGTAGGAAAGCGCGACGTTTAGCCTTCTCAGATAAGGGGGATATATTTCGAAGGTCGCGTGCGTACGTTACGCACGTTAGAGAACCCTTGACATTTCAAGATCGATGACAGATAGGGGTTCCCCTGCTGTCCAGGCAAAATTTCAAAATTCCAAATTTCTACCCACAAACATTGTCAACAAGAAACTGACAGCCTCTTAAAGCCGAGATAATCCAACTTTCTTAGAATTGAAAGGCTTAAGAAAAACAAACAACACCATGATTTTTTTCCGGGATGAGCCTCTATGACCTCTAGCCAGGTTACTTCCCGCCTGATACAATGGATACGGATTGTATAGCAGGGAGAATCGGTGGTCATTTCAAACACGAGTAACAGAAAACTTGCCAAAGAGTCGGAATGTAATGAATGTATTTTGTTGTTTGTTTGTTTTTGTTTTTTTCCCCTATCTATGATAATTTTTTATACTTTTTTATCCTCACTTATGTCACATAGAGGATCGAAAACCCGTCGTTATGTTTTTTATTTATTTATTTATTTTGACAAGCCTCGTGTAACACAGCAATTATTTGGCAAAATGAAGAACTACAGGCGGCTGAAGAAATGGCCCATTGCTCATGATGTACTACTCAAGCAAAGGGACACATAAATGATTTGGTCCCGTTTCGCTGTGTTTGTTCTACACTTGAAGTGTCGGCCCAAGGGAAGTAATAGGGTTGGACCAAAAAAAAAAAAAAGGAAAATTCTCAATACTGGTAAAGGCAAAGCAAACGTTTGCTAGGTCGGGGCACTCCCAATTGTTGGATGCATACACTTATTTTGTTTTAGTAGGAAAATGGAACCAAGAACAATTATGGTTAAGTTAAAAAGAAAGACTTGATGAACGGTAGAAATCATCGACGAGAGTCGTCCACAGGACGTGGTTGAAAGGCAAAGAAGCACTTTTAACCCTTTACTGCCAACGCTATTTGAACATTCATTCTGCAACCCATTCCGTATTAAACTGAGGATGTATCCACAGTTTCAAAGGCCAACAATCTTAGGGTTACCCAGTATTGGTGTTCTCACTGTACGAATGTCGACTCACTGAGTCTGAACGTATAAAATGATATTTAAATCTTCTAATGGGCACGTCCCTGGCAGCCAAAGGGTTAAGTAACTTCCAGTGTTATTATCTTATTAACTTATTCCTAGTGGATGAAAGACATAAGTGGATCACTATATAGAGAGCTTGTCAATACAGCCCATCTGAAAAGTCACGCCTGTATGACACAAATACACTGTATGTTATTGTCCCTCACTTTGACTCCCTCCTCGCCGTGACAGCGTGTGCCTTTCTGCGATGATAAACGTTTCCACCACTGGCCAGAAATATGGTTTTTAAATGTATTTATATCCCCTGAGTTGAAAGACACAAATCTGCAGTGCTTTTGTCATATTAATTAGGCAAAGATCAAATATTGTCAGTTTAGCCGTCACAGGCCTACGTGCACTCGTCTTAAGAAACCACTAGCTTGCATCAAAAGACGCAGATGCAATGGAAACTCCCCTGATACTACGCCTCTGGAACTCCGCATCACTCAGTGTGCAGCCTATAATTTTTAGTTCACCAATTATTATTACCCTTCGCACTGCCAAGAAAGTGCACTGGCTCCAGTTTCTGTAAATCTCTCATCGTCACACGTATCTTTCATTCCTTTTTTTTTTTCCATTTCTATCATCAATTGTGAGAAATAATGAGACAGAGATGTCATTTTTTTCATTTTTTCATCTTTCTATTTTGACTTCCTTGTTAATCAAATCCAGCCCAGGTTAAACCAGAGCTCACAAAAATGTTTACGATATCTCATTCCATTTCCTTTTCTCGTCTCTTCTCTCATTCTACTCACTCTTTCTGTCTCACTCTTTCCTTCTTGTACCTTCTTTTCTCAGCGTTGTTTTTTTTATGATAATATGTATCGTATAAAAAGATACCTGAAGGATCAATCTATGATGTACTCTGCTGCGTCGATAGGTATGTAGATAGGTAACTAGATCGTTGATAGGTGAATGGTTAGGGTGGGTAGATAGGTGGGTAGGTAGGTAGGTAGGTAGGTAGGTAGGTAGGTAGGTAGGTAGGTAGGTAGGTAGGTAGGTAG
>JBCAUA010483410.1:0-17203 GCA_038406235.1 Peronia verruculata | reverse complement strand
CTGTTGGACCTGTTGACGTTGACGATCAGGATCCTTTGTCTTGTTGTCAAAGAGCACACAACGTTGGCCACATTCCTTCATCAGCCGCTTCACCTCTCCTTCTTGTTGTCCACACCATTGCTGGAAACTCAGACGCTCGTCCTCCATGTCTCTCTCAAACTGATCGCCACATGTCATCACGATGATTCCATGATGTTTGATGACCTCAGGACCAAAGAGAGATTTGATCATCTGAACGGCCACCACCTCCTGTTTGGTGAATCGGACACCATACTTCAGGACAAGCACTATGGCCGAATAGCCAGTTTCAGGAACCTTATCCACAGCGTTTTTAGCCAAATCAATAAAATGGTCAGCATTTTCCGGAAACTCCTCATCATTGTCCGCCAGACCTGTAGCATCAACTACCTGGACCTCTCTGTCATTGACCTTTAGTGTCTCTTCATCAAGCTTGCTGTCCTCCGTCACATTAAATTTTGGTTTAAACACTCTCTCTCCTAGGATGGAGTTCCCAATAGAACTTTTCCCATGGCCAGATCTGCCCACCAACAGGATACTCATCTTTTCCACTGGGACCTTTTTAGGTTCTGGGGAACAAACAAACCAGAGGGCACATAAATAAGAGGAGGACAACTTTAATTTCCACAACATTCATTCCACATCTTAATACTGATATTTGTTGCGTGGATTTAAAGAAGTATCACAGGAGCTATTTTTGTAAATCTATGGAGCGATTTCCAGCCCAATGTTCTAATGATTTGACTGTGTTTTTGTAACTATGCGGACACAAGACTGGTCTGCTGTTTTAGTACTGTTTGCTTTGTTTCCTCCACTCTCGTGGTCGTCTCTGCAGCACAGCTAGTATGGTGGTCTTCTTCTTAGCACTTAGCTGTAGAACCTTCCACTTCCCAATGTATACGATCAACCTCGCTCGGCCACTTGGTTGGTTTAGTGTATCGTATGTCTTCATCCTCTTTAGCGTTTCACTTGATATTGTAAGATGTATTTACATTGGCATACATCTACGGCTACAAAGAGACACTCTGAACGGAGGTCAACACTGACCGGTCAAAAACGGCTGGTTGACAAGACAAAGAGGAATTAAAAAAAAAATAAATCAAAAATTAGGAGAGAAGGATGCACAAGGACATGTGTCAGAGGCTGCTTTAGTGAATGAACAATAATAATTAAGAGAGAAAAGGAAGAAAAAAGAATAGGAATTAGACAAACAAACTGGAGAGGAAGCACAAGATAAGAAGAAAACTGGGAAGATTCAGGAATGGACGGTAAGAAAGACACACACACACACAGAGAGAGAGAGAGAGAGAGCGAGGAATGAAAATTATCTTTAACAATGTAATGCTGAGCATCAAAGCGAACTGGCTGAGAAACCTGCTTTAATTACATATCAATGATTTTAGTTTATTATTATTATTATTATTATTATTATTGCACAGTTTCTAATGTGTCTCGCCTTTTTTTTTCCTTTAATGAGAAAGCCAAATAAATCTAATTATGCATACGACAAGAAATTGGCAAAGAGTAGAGCACTGTCTCATTTTATCAGGATTGTCATTAACAGAAAATAATCGTGTATAAAAGTAAAAACTCTTATCCAGAGCCCAGCAGAAAAATACCCAACCGTTAAACCAGCTATTCCCACATCTAGTAATAACTAACACAAAACACATGTGATCAAAACAACAACCTTCAATGCCTCCTTCTTTTACTTTCAATTCCACCAGTGGTACTTCGGGAACGTCAGGCATTTTTTTCTGTTCCAGTTCAGCATCTTGAAGAGCTACCGTTGTGCAAGGTCCGGCCTGATCTTTGTCACCAGGGTCAGTAGCATCTGCCTCCAGGACGTCTCCGTCATTGACTTCTCCAGTGGCTCCACTAATGTCACCATTCTGCTTGCCCTCAGAAACTGCCAATTCTGGCTGACCTACTTTCTCTTCCCCGATGGAATTCTCACTGAGACTTTCCCCAGGGGCGGATCCTCCCACCAACCGTTCATGGGTCATCTTTGCTGGTATGATAACTGGTACTGGAGAACACACAAGTGAGAGGGTTAAACGGGCATCACACAAATAAGACCATAACAATTGTCATATCCAAAACATTGACTTGACACATTCACGCAGAAATTTGTTATACTGGATTTACGTGTAAAAGAACTGCCACAAACATCATGAAATAAAATACCTGAACTGACTTCTTTCGCAGAATGATCTGGATGTGTCTGTGTTGCTCTCCGTTGGTCGACATTTTCCCGAAGTCTAATTACTCTTTGCCTGGCTTCTTCCAGTTGAGAGATCAGACTTGCAACACAGCCCTTGTTGTTGTCTTCCTCTTGGAGCTTAACTCTAAAACCTTCCAGTTCCTGATGTATACGATCAAGCTCCGCCATCTCATTGACTGTGTCTGCCGTCTCTATCCTCGTCATGGCTTCATCGGCGACTGTACGAAATAGATAAAGAAACGCTCTGGAGAACTGTCAAAACTAATAGGGCCTGTGTCATAAGCTGATACATGACAAGATAAAAAAGGAAATAAAAACAAAAGAATATCTTAAAAAGCAAGAGTCTTGTAAAGGATGCGTGGAGATATGTGTAACGGGGGGTTCTAGTGAACAGAAATATATCAGGAGACTAGTACAGAATGAATATGTTGACATGTCCTTAGCAGAAATAATGGTGCGAAAAGAGAGATCCACGGCACAAAGGATATGAATTTAAAGAAAAAAAAAACCCACAGAAATGGAGAATAAGAAAGAGAGGGGGACAGAGAGACAGACAAACAAGGGGACATGCGTGGACGTAAGATAGAGGATTAGCTTTTTTTTAGATTGATAGGTAGGTAGGCAGACTGACAGGCAAGTGAAAAGTAAGGAAGACAACTAGATTGCTAGTGGATAGGTAGATGAGTAAATAGATAAATGGCTAGATAAGACGGTTTCTAGGTAGTAAATCAATGAAGTATATTTTCCTCTATGGAATGCCTTGTTGAATGATGCATTCCAGGAATTGTAGTTCTTTTTCCTCGAAATTAACTGAACTCGAGTTGAGTCATAGAAAACAAAAAGTGTCTAGTGTCTAGTGTTTGGGATTGATGGTATTTGTAAGGCTCAGATATTGTACAGTTAATTCAGCATTTAAGTTTTCATTGATTTTCTGACTCCTTTCTCTCTCTCTCTCTCTCTCAATCTCTTTCTCTCTTTCTCACTCTCCTTTCTCTCTCCATTGATGTGTCTGTCAGTCTCTTTATCTTTCTGCCTATGTATCTGCTCTCTAGCTATCTACCATCCCACTGCCTACCAGACCTCTTTTTCAGAATGTTCAAGAAATATGCTCATCCGATACACGGCCTCTTTTGTTCTTCTTATTGACTACCTGTTCCATAATTACATAGTATACAACTTGAACAAGAAATCACAACATTAAATACCTCCCAGCCATTTCTCTATGTCTGATTTCAGCTTTGGTACTTTGGCCAGTTTTTTCCGTCCCGGTTCAGCATCTTGAAACTTGGCCTCTGTGTAAGATCCGGCCTGACCTTTGACCTGGTCCACCATATTCATCAGCTGTTGGACCTGTTGACGTTGACGATCAGGATCCTTTGTCTTGTTGTCAAAGAGCACACAACGTTGGCCACATTCCTCCATCAGCCGCTTCACCTCTCCTTCTTGTTGTCCACACCACTGATGGAAACTCAGACCCTCGTCCTCCATGTCTCTCTCAAACTGATCGCCACATGTCATCACGATGATCCCATGATGTTTGATGACGTCAGGACCAAAGAGAGATTTGATCATCTGGACGGCCACCTCCTCCTGTTTGCTGAAATCGACACCATACTTCAAGACAAGCACTATGGCCGAATAGCCAGTCTGAGGAACCTTATCCATAGCGTTTTTAGCCAAATCAATAAAATGGTCAGCATTTTCCGGAAACTCTTGGTCATTGTCCGCCAGACCTGTAGCATCTATCACCTGGACCCTTCTGCCATTGACCTCTCTTTCAGCCTCTTTCGGGCCATCATTCTGGCTTTCGTCCCCTACATCAGATTTTGGTTTAAACACTTCCTCTCCCAGGATGGAGTTTCCAGTGGAACTTTTCCCATGACCAGATCTTCCCACCAACAGAAGGCTTGTTTTCTCTTCCGACATAGTAATAGCTACCTGAAGAACAAAAGAACACGTCTGAAGAAAACATACACTGCTATTTTCGAAGAACAGAACTTCACCTATATGAATAAAAACCAACAAAAAGAGAAATACTAGTTCCTTCTCCACCTGTACATACAGGAAACGAAACCAGCCAAAACAGAAAAAAAAAAAATGATAACAACAATAAAATCTAAAATAACCAGGAAGAAGAATATAAAGGGGGGGGGGGGGAGGAAAGAAGGGGAGACACAGGAATAAGTGGAAGACAAGCAAGATGGAAAAGAAGATCAGAATAAAAGAACAAACTATAACAACAACACTAACGATAATAACAACGACTAGATGATCATATTTTAAAGTCATCTTAACAGGATGCTGTTAAAAGTAATGTTAAACATAGAAAAACATCAAGTGTTTTCAATTCCGAGGACGTGTTAGAAACAGCGATAAAAGAGCAGACGCTAATGTGTGGCACACTTTACCGGAAAAAAGATAAGGAAATCTTCCTAACTTGCAGACAAGCATGCTCGCACAAAATCGCAGATCCCAGCAACATGGCACTGATATCTCTTGATGTTAAGTATCTGTAACACATGCCTGATCTATGCCATTTTTGTTAGCCTATTTATTCTTTCTGTCACCGAAAGAAGCTGTTCCATAAGGTTGAAGATTTATTGATAAACATACCCACCGATTAGGAAATCGCCTTCCTTTACTATCTTTCGGCTGTCTGTATCCTTCCTTGGAGAAATGATAGGCTTCACTGCAACTTGTACACAACTGTGCATTGCAAATCTGCATACAGCACTGGTCGTGCGGTAGGCCTCTTGATTACCCTCTGCTGTGCTGCCACTGTGCATTGTGTACATTTAACTCTTTGACTGCCAGCAAACTAATATAATCATGCAACAATTTCCGAATTTTTAATCTGAATATCGCAAGACTGACTGTTTTATTTGCAAGTAGGTTAGAGAAAGGTCTCGATCTCAAAACAAAGAAATCTGAGAATATGGTCATGACAAAGGTTGATTAAGTCCCCGTTCTTATAATTAAGAAATCAGGGGAGCCGAAAACTATCAGGAAGCATATTTTCTTTTTTCTTTTTTAATTTACTCACGTTAGATAGAAGAAATTAAGGTAACATTAAAAAAGGTTTGCTATTGCGAAAGACACGACACATTTTATGAGATATTAACAGTTTGATAAAACTAATTTAATGCAGAACAAAGATAACATACGTGACAAGCACACATTAATGTGAATGTCATTCGGTAAGGAAAGAAATGCTGGGCTGTTATATAGACCCTTACATTAACAGGTAGACCACAGGGTTGTAGTTCTCATTGAGAACACTGAACACGTCATGCTTGGGAAAAATCTGCTGTGTTGTGTGTTGGGGTTTAACGGCACATCAACACGACAACGGCTATGTTGTGCTAACATGCTTTGGGAAAGATAGCCTATTCAGAGAGGAAGCCGTGAAAGAAGAAATGTACGGCCATTGCTTGTCTTCTTTGCATAGTTCTAGTAAAACAAATGAAATTTCTGAGAAATATTTACAGAAAAGATATCATTGAAAAAAGTTTTGGTAAGAGACTTGTGAGAACTTGTTATACCAAGACTTATTCTCATTAAAGGTCTGAACCAGCGGACGTCTAGAGATGAAAGGAATGATTCCCACAAAGAATCGCCCCAACACAGAGGGAATACAGGAACATGATTGCCGAGATCGATTACTGATACTCACTTTCAATGGAAAGAAAAACATCTATGTTATCCATATAAACCTTGCAACATCATTTCTTATCTCTTCACTTAACCCTCAATCAGTATCAAAGATCATTAGGCTTTAACTAGCTGGAGACAACAGGGAGCATTTTCTGAGATCTCTGCCGTCAACAGGTTAACATAACAACTCCGCAATAAACAGCCTGACCTCAGGGATTCCCGTTCAGCCACGTTTATGTAGACTCGCCGTTTCCTAGAAAGTGTATGCTCGCGATATGTGAAAGGGAGCCCCGTAAGCTGTAATTTTATTTTTTAAAGAAAACTGCAAGCGTCACTGCCGGCAGCTGTCGCTCTGTGCAGCCGTGTCGATTGTCGGCGAAGTCGTAAATAAACGTAATCAGCACCATGGTCTAAATTTTACGGGAGGAAAAAATCAATTTTATTCCGTAAATCCTGATACATATTATTACGGTTAGGACATCGGGCCATTTGTTTATAATAAATGTAATGTATACATACATACATACTTACATACATACATACATACATACATACATACATACATACATACATACATACATAGGCTACATACATACATACATACATACATACATACATACATACATACATACATACATACATACATACATACATACATACATACAGATTGCTAGAGACTAAGTAAAGAACTAACAGGTAGCTGAAATCAAGCTCTCATAATTATTGTAAAATACATTAGGCCGAGTATGAAACTCCTGATTCTGTTTTTAGGCGTACAATGTTCTGCTTTATTCTGGATGTGCCATAAATCTTTTAGAACGGATCGAAACTGATTAAGGATTCACCAACAATAATTAAAATATTGTATTGCTCCTTACACCCACTTGATCCCGCCCTCATTTCCCTAACCAGTCCGTTGGGTTCCAAGACATAAAAGACTCGGGAACAAACGGCTTATTTATTGGAGAAAACGAGAGGTAATTTCCTTTCCCATCTTTTCAAGAATCACACATTGTGTCCAGCTTTAAACGATTTGTCTAATACTCACGATTTCTAAAATGACGTTTTGTCCCCTTCTTTTCATATTGTTGAAAAGCTGTTTAGCTCAGATTCTTGAGAGTTAGATTTCCTTCAATCTCTATCAAATTGCTGATGATAAAATTAAAATCCCATTCGGAATGTCCTGATTTTGGTACTTATGTTGTATTAACGAGAAATCATGAACTAGTTAATAAAAACTACCTAGTGTCCTGTAGTCCTTGATGTATAATGATGAGAATCAACGCGTGTTAAGAATCAATCCAGAGCTTTCATTGTTCTGAAAATAAACCATTGCAATTTAATACTTTATAAGCCAGCGAAATGAAATAGATTTTGACAGGTGGAAGCCATATAGAGAATGTACCCAACGATATCAATAAAGCATTCATTAAACATTTTCTGCGGCACCATTTATAAGAGAGATATAGATATGGAAGGAGATAATACTGATGACTCGCCTCAAAAATCTTCTCTCAAACCTTTGATCCAAAGACATTCACAACCTGAATGTTAGCAGTATCATACAGACTCTTGGATTTGACGTGGCTCAGATTTTTTTCAGCCAATACATTTGAAGAATCCAATGGAAAAACCAGGTTAAGTCGCACTTTATTGTGAAAAATATTGCCCGAATGTTATAAAGCACACCTCTAACATTTGTTAACCAGAACAATAATTAGGGAAAAAACCCGGTAAGTTCCGTTAAAACTTAAAAAAAAAAAAAAAAGAATTTTTTATAAGGTTGTACAGTGAAAACTATAGTTTTTTAAACCTTAATTTCTGCTTTCCTCCCTTTGTAGAAAATATGACTTGTCTGGTTTTCCCACAGGAGTCTTCATTTATACAAAGGACAAATTTGGATGTAACGTTAAACCTCAAACAACTGGCCCGAGTCATTGATTTCAATTCAGAAAGAGACAAGAGATTTTTTGTTTTTTTTTTGTTCAAAACTTTTAGCAGCGAGGGAGATAATACAGAAACAATGCATTTACAATTGTGTCTACAAGCTTCTATAATCGAAATGATAGAAGATAAGAATATTCAACGGGATTTCCGCAAATCTTAGATGGGCTTAAAACAATATTTTCAACAATATAAATGGCGCAGAGCAAGAATTTTATCTACATGAAATTCACTGGGCTGGCATGAGCTGCACAAGAATAAAGACAAGACTAAATTTCGCATTTTATAAAGTAGAGGGTATAATTATTCACTAATAATTCCGTCACCGAGAATGGCATCAAAATAAAATGACATCACAAACAATTCTATCAAAATCAATCTCATCGTCAAATTTTAGTTTTAAAGAATGGTGTATCGACAGTCAATTAACAAGTTATCAATAATTAATTCATTTGATAAAAACTTAGCCATAATGTTGTCAGCAATAACGATATTCACCCCAATTTTATCTCGTTTTATGAACAATGACTTTGTTCATAGCAACTTCAAAAGTAACTTTACCAACAGTCTCACCAGCTACATCATTAAAATTATCAACAGCAACTTCATGATATCTCACTTTTATCACAAACTTTATCAATAACTTCATTCATACCAACTTCATCACTAATTAATTCTATCAAAAACTTTACCCACTATCTTTATCGTCAGTTGTTACACAAACATAATCAACAACAGGTTCAACAAGAGCAAGTTCAGTGATATCATGATATCAGATCTGACAACAACTTTATCAGAGGCTTCATCAATAACAATAACATTCAGCATTTACTTTTTCATATCTTTATCACCAATAGCTTCATCATAGAAGCCTTCACTTTTGTTTAATTCACATTATCCTTAAAGATGATAAAAACATTTTTTATAAAAATCATCAGTCTTTATCACATACAATCCTGCAGATCTCCACTTTGTCCTCGAGTTTTTGCACTGTTCCCTGCACAAAGAAGGAATCATCCCATCGATGTGATGGATTTAATTTTTGAAAGAAATCTAGTAATTACAATGTGACATTCGAAAGGGATAAAGCTTTAAAATGCTAGCCCGTTACAAAGGCCATTGAGTATTTGTGTTTGTATGTTTGCATGGCTATGTGAGTGTGTCTTCATTATTCTGTCCGCACTCAAGTACTGTTGTCAGTGCTAAAGGTTCATTCTTTTGAGCACGAACACATTTTATTTTTTTCAATTAATCCTATTTATTATATTCTGATCCACAGGAAATTTATCCCATATCGCGATGGTACTTAACCCTCTTTTGCCTGAAATAGCATTTAAACAGTATGTTCGTATTGTCCTCATGGCGCTGCATTGATCATCCATAATAGAACTGCAAAGTCGTGCGTGTCATAGTGATGAACAATACTGAATGTTCTTTTATTTTCTTTTTTAAGTGATACTCTGCATTCTATAATTATTCTCCACAAAGCCGATACTTAATAGTGACTCAATTTCCAAACACCTTAATCTTATGCTTCTCGAATAAATAAATAAAAAAAACTTGATGTCATTCTGGACTCCAGAGAGTTAAGCACTGTTTGAGATGAACGAGATTTATGTTACAAAATAATTCAATAGTTTCTCTGTGAGGGAGTGCACCGTGAAAATAGCGCGCCTTTAGAATCATATTATTATGATGATGGATCTTAATTTCATTTTACGTTTAGCAGTGCGTCAATGTGTTACGCCAATCACTACCCTCCCTCCCCCCCCCCTATCCATCTCCCCCCTCCTCCCAACCTCACTATCCTACTCTTATTCCCCCCTTTCCACACACGCACACGCACGCACACACACACACACACACACACACACACACACACACAACAATTGTTGTCAGTGAAAAGTAGTATGAAAGTTGCAATGACAGCGACGAGAAGAGCTACAAAAACAACTACACCGGCTACTTATACTACTACTACTACTTCTATTAGCACTATTAGCACTACTACTATTAATAGTTATTACAACTTTTACTACCACTCTTATTAGTACTACTACTATCACTATTACTACTACAAGAACTACTCCTGCTTCTCCAACCACCATTCACTACTACTTTTCTTTCTACTGCTATTACTATTACTAATACTAAGCTTAATTAATATTACCAACACGCTACCTCTACCATAGTATTAGTACACTACAATTACTACTATTACCACCATCACTGCTACTATTACTACTACTAATACCACTACTGCAGCAACGACAGTTACCATCAAACAATAATAAGACAATAATTTATGACAGCGACGTCTACAACAGCCAGGATAACAATACAACAAATGACTAGAAACAAAGCAACAAAGATTAAAATGAAAGTTATCACAAAGATAAAAGACAGACGGCAACCACTATAGGAAATTTTTTGAAAAAAAAAAGAAGGATTTTCAGCTGTATATCAAATACAAATGATCGTATCCATTCAAACAACACAAGAACATCAGCAGGTCAAGAAAAGAATAAAGTCAAACAAACAAACAAACAATGTGAAATTTACTTAAAGAAAATAGAAATGATAATGAATTAATAGAAAGACAAACCGTAAAAATTCAGCTGTTTGAGTAAAGCGAACCCATCTCTATTGGAAATCTGACAAACACCCGGTTGTTCAATATACCTAGACATTATCGGACGCATCAGTTGAATTTGGACTCAGTCACACATTTTGTAACCTTCGTTCCAAAATTATGCCAAATCAATGAATTAGCAAGAGGGTTTAGTCTGAAAGTCCTGTTCCATAAATTATTGCCGAGTGGACAGGGAGGAGCTTTGCCACCGCCCAAACCACTGACCCTTGACCGTCTGAGGTGGACGCAGCTGGTGCAGCGTTCAACAATGCAGCACCCCCACGATCCCAGAGAGGGTTAAGGGACTCGGGAAGCGTGAAGCGTGAATCCCATTTCATGAACTGAAATCCGTTCCACACAGATACATTGATAAACTCGACACTTTTGCACCCATAATAGATGTGAAAGATCTGGACATGGCCTTCAAGTTCCTGAATAGTTTTGTCAATCGTTCGACATGAGCAATAAAATGAAAAGGTAAACAATTCTTAGTTTTATAGCTATATGAACGGTGCAAAATAAGTTACTCAAACTGCAAGCTCTCTTTAATTATATGATGCAGTTTAGAAAGATTTCCAAGCCACTGACAGTCAAAGCAAGTTGGAATCTTTACCTTCATTCACTTCAGACACATGCGGTATGAGGGAAGTTTTTTTTTTCTTAATGTCGAAATTTTCACCCAACACAGACAGTAGAGGCTGTTGATCTTGTACGTTAACACTCTAGGTGCCAGGAAATTTACACTACCATTGGTTATCTACTGATAAGATTTAAATCTCTAATTATAATACCAGGGTCTTAACATCATTGTTCAATTTTGCAGTGTTCTCATTGTTTAAACATTAATTTTACAAGACATAGGCTAGGCTACTCAAGCACTCTTCACACCTTGGCAGCCCGCCTGGTCTGTCACGAATTTCCCTACACTTACTATATTCTCAGTAGTGCTGGTTAATTAAAGCATTATACAAGCAGTAATCCCCGATTTAATTAAATTCATTAAATTGCAAACGTTTACCCAATTTTCCTGGCGCTCTATCCCTTACCGGAACAAGTGAAACTGTTTAATCCCTACTGTGTCTATCAAAATATCAATGTTTTCATTTTATAAAAATACAATAGAACTGTCAGACCGGCAACTAGCAAAACAATTCAAATCTACAAACAACTTGATTGTGATGATCAAATCTCTGCCAAATTTTCGAGCCCGCTTGGCTCTTCGTCAGGGCAATAATCAATATCAATATTTTCATGATGATCCTCATTTCAAGACAGTCCAGACCTTAAATACAATGTACAACGGATCCCTTGTTGCTGATTTGTAATGAACATGTATTTTCGAAGCCATTCAGAGGTGTAGCGTGGGTTAAAAGTTTGAAACACTTTTTAACCATAATTCTTAATATGCCCATGTAATTGTTGTTTGTATAATTTTGTTATTTTGTTTCTTAACATGCTTACTTTTTTATTGTTTAAATTTGTTATTATTTTCTTTTTGGTACGCTTAATTGTATACATCTGTGTATCTATATACTAAATTAGGATTTATAATTATTAAATGAATCATATATTCTGCACTGGCCCACTGTGTCGGATATTATGACTGAGCTTGATCATCAGAACTAACCAAGCCAGAGTTTGTTTGTTTGTTTTGAGATGTCACAATAACGGTACTATTAATTCCATGTTATCAAAATTGTTATAGGAAATTATGAGAGCAAATCTAAACCAAGTAACAGGAAGAATATCAGCGATAATAATGATTACGATAGCAAAAGTAATAGTGTTAAAATGATGATGAAACTGTAATAATGGAAATTAGATTTACTTATTTGTCTAAAATATAATTGTTGTGATAATTCGACAATTTGTGTTAGAAAAGTCAGTTGGTGAGATATATGAGGACGCTCAGAAATTGCTAACTGACTTTAAGAAGAACGTTTATAGTCAGAATGTAAAAATCTCCTACTTTGTCATAAAAACCAGAAATATCGACAAGTCAAAGATGGACACTTTCATTTATACACGTCTTTATTCTGCAAGTTGTACTAAATGTTATTTCAAACGTTGTATTTTCTCAATATTTTCTCTCTGCCTTTCCCTTCCCTCCCTTTTTCCCTCCACCCCGTCTCAGTTCAGGATAGACATCCAGTTTTGCAGTGAGCATAAAAACGATACTTACCTTAGTGGCAATACTTTAGCCACATAGAATGTTGCTACCGTATCAGCTCTGAAACAATTCAGAATATTTTATTTTCGTAAGCCTTTCAATCCTAAGAGATAGGATTATCTCGGCTTTTAGAAGTTGTTAATTTTTGCTGAGAATTTTTGTGGGTAGAAATTTGGAATTTGGAAATTTTGCCCTGACAGCGGCACTCAGGCCTACTCTTCCATCGATTTTGAACTGCCAAGGGTTCTTGAACGTGCGTAACGTACACCCAGGACCTCCGAAATATATTCGCCCTTATCCGAGAAGGCTAGACGTCGGGCCTCCCTACCCATAGGAAGCCAGGGACCGTTGAGTCACTGAAGAAAAATGCAGGTTTTCGATCTTCGAGTCCTGTCATCCCCCGATGCAGAACCCGCGAGTCGATCCCGGCCGCTCCATGAGCAGGCACCATATCCATTGAGCCACTGCGTTCCCTTCTATATCAATCTAAAAATGCATTTCAGAGTTACATTTACTGAAAATAATTGAGTAAAAGCCCCAGAATTGTAGTTTAATGGTATGGGCTAACAAAGATTAATACGGATTTACAAAAGTGATCCGCCATTTCTCGCTAAATAATTGAGCTACAACAACAGGTCATCGCCATCGTCTATAATATCTAGAAGCTCGAATTCTACTTAGGGTAGAATGAAAAAAAAAAAATCACATACAGAAAGGGAACTAAATCATCCTATCATTGGTACCAAAAACTCCATATGCCCAAAATTTGACGAGAGCCTGATTTATCGTGTCGGGTCTCATATTTTATAATTGTTATCTTATCAACAATAGTCTTACACGTAGATAGAGAATTCACTGTTCTATTTTTTGACCAAGCAGAAGAGTCTCTTCGTAACAGAGAGTAGGATCCATCTGAGTCTACGATCCATATTGATCTTTTAAATTTACTGGTCACAGACTGTCCGCCTCTCTTGACGTGTAAACGTGTCATACCGTATTTGACACAACCTCATAGACAAATGTTTGAATAGAACATGTTGGATCGTTTTGACTGAAAAAAAATATATTCAAGTTTTAGAAATGACATTTTTAGGCATAGAGGCGACAAAAGGCGAAATGCTTGTTTGCTAGAATGTGTATCTTTGGAAAAAAGTTTCACTCCTGAGGGCTGCTATAATCTGCACATCTTAGAACAGAATGACTTCTTGCCTTTTCTAGACTCATTCATACTCTTCTGTTACTGGTGCTTGAAGCATAAAATCTAACCCTGTTTTAAATCTCTGCAGTTGTCAGATAAATATGGCTATCCAGATACCGTCAAATTGTACTCTAACCTTTATCAAGTTCAAAGTTCCTCTAGCTGCTTAACTAAATGTGAATTTTATTTTACATATTTTGAATATGTATTCTTCTTTCTGGAGGTATTTCACGTATCAACTTCAATACCGCCGCGGAGGCCCGAGGTTTGTAAGTAGGTTCTCCGCTCCCCACCTGCAGGCGGTGAAAGCCCGCTATCGGTGGGGTATCTCCCATGGAGTGCCATCCTCGACATTCGAGGGGAGACATCTTTTCTCTCTTTCTCTCTTCCCTCTCTCTCTTCCTGCTCCTGTCTTCTGTCCGCCTCTCTTTCCTCTAATCTCCTTGACGTGTAAACGTATCATACCTTCTTTAACACAATCTAGCCGTAATCGTGCTGATGTGTCGTGAACCCTAACACAAACAACAATCACGTTCTTTTTAGGCCTATTATTGGCATTATAATGTCAGGAATCATATATTTCCTCCATGTCTGTGTGTGTATGATTATCATTGCTCTTGTGAGAAATGTCGCGGGATGTTTGTCTTTGATAGTCCTATTTCTACACATCACTTTGATATACATTTGAACTCATTAACTTATTTTATCGTGCTTTGCAAAAAAAAAAAAAAAAAGTCGTGGTTATGCTGATGTACCTCTAAACCCCAACACAACAGCAACAACAGCAACTATGCAAGAGACAGCCGTCAGAACCCCCACCGCTCTGGTCTTTTGCTGTTCACAGTGATATGAAGTGGTCCAGTCTTTGGCACTGTCAAGTCAGATTTTGCCAGATCTACCCTTTCCCCCCCCCCCCCCCCCCCATTACGTTTATCCTCGGTTGCGCCCTGGAGCTTAGACTAGGAATCAAAGCACTTAGCTTGACCTAGTTATGTTACTCGGAACTTGAGACTCTTTACGACAGCCACGGAATGCTTCTATTTGCCTGCGATGTATGTATGAACTAATAGTCTGCAAGACCTTATGCTAACACTCCATTCTATAAATCCCGTAAACATCTGCAGTTTTGCATCCGATTTATGGCCTCGTAGAAATCTTTTATCATAAGCATTTCCATCTTCCTATCCCAGACGACGTTGCATAACCCATCTGACTGTTATTATAATCTTGAAAAATTATTACCACAGTTGTCAATTACACAATACATACTTGTCCTAAAGAATTCTGAGAGGCTAGAATACAGAGTGAAGAATATCCTATTTTGTCAGCCAAGTCTGGACTGTGCTGAGAAAGCGACCATCGTTTTAAAAAATGCAGGAAACTAGTGACACATAGCGTTCGAGTGCTTTGTCTTGTCTGTCGACGGTTACTGAGATTAGTACTGTACTAGTGAATGGTTTGGCAGAAGAAAGGGTCTAAACTGCCTTCCGTCCAGAACAGTGACTATAATAGTGTATAATTAGCACAGTTAGCAAAGCTGTCAGACGGTGGAGAAAAATGATTCTTGCCACGTGCCAAAGTCAGATTTGAGTGATGCTGCTTGAGCTGTTAACCTAGGCTTAAATCATGGAGTTAAAAAAGCATAGAATGATACAAAGCATTTGTTGAAATCATCATAATACTTGGGCCATAAGCATTAGAACATCAGATAAAATACTGGTCATCCCAGGCAAAAAAGAGCTTTACCTATTGGTTCCGATATACTGAGGATCAAGATAAAAATAAAACAACCTGGATTTTATAGCGTGGCTTTGGAACTGAATACTACTCGTGGTCAACGTTTGAGTCTAATGTTAGAAGATGGTTATAGAGGAACAGCAACAAAACAACCTTTGGTATGACGTGACAAACAAATATAAAGACCATGCACATTAACAATAAACGGTAACTGTAACCGGTAATGAAAATGAAATACCAGTTTGACACAACAGATATGTAAATAAATACAGCACAATATACAAATAAAACAAGTCAATTAGGTATTTTAATCAAAATCACATGACCTAGTGAACATCGCTCACATTGGCTTTGTTTACTTGCTCTGCGCATGGCAGACAAATCTGGACGAATGGTGAGCTCTTACACCTGTCACATCATATACATAAAGCCACATGTGAGCGATGTTTCCTAGGTCATGTGATTTTGCTGAAAATACCTAATTCTAAAGTGGTGTGGAGTAAAGGGCAACGCTTATACATAACAAAACATCTACAATCAACAATAACACAACACGTAGACAATATACTAATATGACAATACAAACATAAAGATGAACACCACACGTCGTCTTAGGTAAACGAAAACGAGTAAACAATATACGATATGACGCAAATAAGCAGCACAGATATCTACAAAGTATGAAAATAGCAACAAAGATGGGCAGTTTGTGTATCACATTCACAGCGATTTAATTCACAAATTGTGGCTTCCAAACGGTAGCTCTGTTAAGACACAGTGAAGATCGACATAGCCTTATTTAAACATTCAAAGTAATCATTACCTCATCATATTTTGTCAATATTATGAACACCACAGCAATAATTGAACTACCCGAAAAGATCGTTAAGACATAGACCATAGGAAGAAATTGGAAAGGATCACAGAGGAAGCGACGAAATGATAGCTGTCTTTAGGATTTGAAAGGGGAAATGAGTGGAGGGGGGGGGGGCGGAGGAGGGAAATGGGCAGATTTATGGAAAAACATAAAGAGTAAACTTTCCGTCCCTATCTGTTACCTTGTGAATACACGAAAAAGCCAATTAGGTTTCATGTCATCCTATGGCTCGCGAGGGGGGGGGGGGGGGGGGGAGGAGGAGAGCGAGAAAAGGGGGTAGGGAGGGGGAGAGCCAGTGAAACTACTAAAATGAGGTGGGGGGAGGGGGCGGGGGAGACGGCATTATCATTAAATAAACGTAGATTGATTATGATGTAGGTGGTACAGCATTCTTCTGTGAGGCTAACTTCTTTCACGGGAATGAAAGAATCTTGTACTTGTTCCACTGGTTAACAAGGAAAATTACGGGATAAGGCTGCAACATGGCAAGGGCGGAGGTTTGGGGAAGTGGGGAGGGGGGGGGAGGACTAAATACAAAACGACTACAGGTATACGTGCTTGGTTGTGCCCACTCATCCTTCCTGTACAAGAATGTTACTTCCCCTCCCTTAAGGCGAGTTTACACGGTTCTAAAAATGATTCTAAATTCCCGTTTCTAATTAGAAAGTCAGGGCAATTCTAATTTTTATCGCTGCGCATCGTTTCCGTTTCAACGGGGCGAATATTTGTTTCTAACTTGGATTCTAAAT
>JBCAUA010483299.1:0-17206 GCA_038406235.1 Peronia verruculata | reverse complement strand
TGCAGCAACGAAAAAAAGTGGGAAAAAAATATAACAAACATTGACACTCAGCCATTGAGAAAAAATATCCATCATCAGTGAGCTGTCAAGTGAGGCATATATTCCTAAAGCATATTGAAATCAATATGCTATCATGTTGAGTTATACCTAGCAGCAAACAATCACCCGGACCATAGTCAAAGACATTTGTTCTGAGAGTCTTTTTTCTTCTTTTTTTTTTTTTTTCTATGAAAAAATTGTCTGCTTGCTCAGTCTCATTTTAATCTATCTCGTTTTCTTTCTTTTTTTTTTTTTTTTTCCCTCACAGCTGCAGACTTTCTATGAGGAAAACTTCTTTCTGGCCAGTGGTTTTACTGCTGGCTTTTTGGTTGGATTTTTCGTGTGACAAGAGCCAGTGGCATGGATGATTGTTGACTTGAAGTGTATGATGTAATTGTGAACTGTTGGACAGAACACAGCACTTCTTTTATATACTGGATGTTTTTCTTTCTAAATTTGCAAAGTTTTTCATTTTTAGACCATTATACATTTTTTTTTTTCCAGTTCTATAAACATATAAATATTTTGATATCTGTCATTATTTTAAATGAGTGTATTTGTCGATGCAGATTTTTTTTCCAGATATTGAAATTTTACCATCATTTTGAGAAATGAGATGTGAAGGAAATTTAGTCTGTTTTGATTTCAAATGCTTGATTGTGTGAATTTTGTCAATGCTTTCAATGTACAAATTAACTGGGAAAATGGAAAGTCCTGCTTTGTTTCTGCAATATTCTATGATTTTATCCCAACAACAACAAAAAAAAAATAGGGAAAAAAAAAGACATAAATTTGCATTTAAAAAGAATACTATGCAGCACATACGTTGGAGAGGTAAAAGTAATTGGACTAATTTTGCTTTGAAAATTTGTTAGTTGTTTGATCATACGAATGTTGCTCTTTCAGAAATACGGTGATATAATTTGTTGAAAATGTAGGGAATTCATAGACAGTATTTGACTACACAGGGGACTAACTAAACATAGTGGTCATACATCATCACCTGGTGTCTTATAAATTATGTATATGGAAGCTAAGCCACTTGTCATCATGTGGTACATTTTGCTGAGCAAGTTTCAGTTTGAAGGACCTCCTTTTTAACGTTGGTTTTTTTTTTTTTTTTGCCACCTGACTTTCTGTAAATATCTATTATTATGAACCTAGGAAAAGACGAACTGACAGTTAATTATAGTCTAGTGATGTTAACTTCAAGCATATACACCTATAAGTAAACTGTATTGACAGCTAAACAATGCCTAGTGATATTAAACACACACCAATAACGAACTGTGAGTATGACAGGACTCACAAGATGGCAATACATGAATCTACATGTATCATGATATTTTCTAGTCACAGTGATTCATTTGTTTTCCTGCTTTTTTTTTCTTTGTTGTTGTGTTGATAATCTCTATACAAGTGTCAAAAACACCATTCAAAAAGAAAAAAAAAAAAAAAGCAAAAAATGTACATTTCTTAATTAATGATCTGATTGACGTCAGAGATGGGCCGTATCGCACCAGATGGATTCTGAGTAACATAAATAAGTGGTGCAAGATGTGTGACCAGTCATTAAAAGTTGGCAAAGAACAATTATGTCGTCTTGTGAACTGTGTAATTTATCTTATCTCTGACAACTGCTCTGTGATCTGTGATTTTGCTTTAGACATGAAACACTTGCATGATCTACTGAACTTTTTTCTCAGAGTTTCTGCCATGGGACAGTGCCATTTAGGTGGCCTAGAAAAAAAAAATGCAGATACAATATTTTTTTCATAGAAGAGTGTTCTTTGAATTTTCGCAATATAGAAACATTGATATCAGTCCGTCTTCAACAGGTTTAACTCCTGATTTCTTGTTCAAGTACAGTGACATAATATGGCTGATCTCGACTGGCCACCAGACATATCTTGGATAAATAGAAATTATATTTGTTATGTAGGAGATGTGAAATCATTCTTAGATTGGTGGTAGTTTTGAGGCCATCTCTACAATCTACTGGTTGATGATTGCTCCAAATTCCTAGTTCGGAATCCAGTGTTTAGAAACTTTGATGATTTATGAAGTGTATGAGATGCTGTAATGTTCAGCATTCTCCCTGTTGTGGCCAGAGTAGATCTGTAAGACACTGTTGTTTTTTGTCCTAGTAGCTTGCATCAGTATAGCTGATTTTTTTTTTTTTTTTTTGAGCTATGGATGAATGTGATCTACAAAGTAGATATATAATGAATTAATCATGATTTTTGTCCTCTTTTTTAAAAAAAAATCGTTTCAAACCTTTAGGAAATCATCATAGATCTAGTCATGACATCTATCACATTTAGTACGTCTGGATAGCCTGGACGGTCTTATAGTGTGGGGAAGAAAAAGCACCATTCAACCTGACATAGCTCAGTGTACATTGCTTGCTGCAGCCTACCACTTGCTCATTGTAGCAAAATTCAGAATGGTGGAAAAGACTCCCCAAACACTATTTCGGCAAGAACAATCATTCTTTTGTGTTGCAAAAAGAATCATGTTTGTGTCTGTTTGTTTGCTTGGAATGTGTTCATTTGGATCTGCCTTATCTCTTGAGCTTTTGGCTCATTAAACAGATTGCATGAGGAATGCTGCATTTCAGGTCATAGCTCTTTCGTCACTTTGAGAAAATTAGAACAATATTATTTAAAATAAAGCTTGTGACATAATGACAGATTTAGCATGGGGGAAATTTGGACTGAAGATTTTATTTCTGTAGGTCTTTTTCATCAAAAATCATTGGTGAATGTATACCATTTCTTTCATGAAGATAGACACAATGATATTCTTTCTCCTTTTTATATTGTACCATAGGATTATCCCTTTAATTTTTTGACTATGGTGTATTGTCAGTTCATGTAGAACTAGGTGTTTCAAAATCCAAAACCAATCAGTGATGCCAAGTTGAAGCAGGTGAGAGAAATTAAATGAGCTAAACTTTGTACAGTATAAAAATTATGTACCAGTATGTCCATTTTCCAAACAGAACCAGATCTACTTGTGTTCTTGATTGGCCAAATAAAATCTGTCCGTGTCATTGAGCTACAGTATTAGGCTTTTACATGTCCTGTGAAGTCTTCTTCTTCTTCTTAGAACATTATTCCATCTCTGGAATCATTGGGGCGCCTGTGAACTACGACTGAATGGTGTACTTGGATCTGATAAATGTGGGAAAGTATTACAAATCAAAATGCTCAGTATCTTGTATTTGCACAAGTATGTCTAATTCTCTATAACCAAATTGATCAGGTTACATGTACATTGGTGGTGAATGGTTGTCTTCAGTTTTTTCTTTTGTTTTCAATCTGTATTTCAGTGGAGGTAGGCTGGAATAAAAAGTATATGACTATTTGACCTGTTTTTCGTCTTGATGTTTGTTAATTGAAGGAGAAATAGTAAATTCACATCATTGTCGCAACTGCAACAGAGCAAGGTAGAAAGAGGATAAGTGGAGTGGTTGTTCTGTCTTGTAGTACATGTGTTTTAATATTTCTCAGATTGTTTGTCCAGTGCAGAAAGTATCCATGAAAAGACAGTTTCACAATCATAAAAACTGAACAGTGCTTTCCACAGTGACTTATTTTCTCATAAAATATATGTATATTTAGTCATTGACATCCAAAAGCTCCTACAGTTTCTCTTTAGCACTTTCATAAGTTTTAGAGTTGAGCTTGTTTGGTAAAAGTCACTGTATGATTCTCTTTAAGAAATGTGCAAGCAATCTGAAAACATCATGATGTCAGTGTAACAAGTTGAGATGCAGGGAAGTTCCCTAATTAAAATTTTAATGAATAAGAAGGGTGCGAATGATGGGCAAGAAGCCAAGAGGGATTACATTCTATGATATGAGGACATTATAATTCTTCAGTGTGTCATGTGTGCTATTTTAGGATCTGTAGGCCACGTCAACTGTAGATGGTCAGCTTGTTAGCAAATGGTGTCAGTTGACAGAACATTTCAATGTGTTACACATTAGTTTGAGTTGAGAAGGACACTTTCATATTATAAAAGGTCACTTAATAACATTCATGCAGCAGAATTTATTTACACAAGCTGAATCTCCAAAAATTAAAAAACAAAGAAAAAAAAAGCGCAAAGATTGTTGGAATCATGTATTTAATGTTTCAAAAATAAATGAAAGTGGAATTGTAATTTTCAGATACAATATAAGGATAAACTTGATAATGAAGAAAACATAAATTGAAAGGAAAACAAAACATTCAGCATTTGCACCAGGAAAGTAAAAAACAAGTTGCTTCACAAGAATTGGGGGGGGGAAAAAGACAGAAAAACATTATGAACCAGAAATGGTAACTGGTTAGAATTGATTAATGATAAACACAATATTTTAACTTTTTGTAAGTGCCATATTTTAAAAAAATTGGTGATAGATAGCCAATAAGATATCAAAACCCCAAAAAAAATTGATTTAGAAACAAAAATAAAAAATGTCCTTTTTTTTTTTGCGTGGTTCCACATGGTATTTCAGTTTTTTCATTAGTGCATAATTGGCCAGAAGTAAAAGAATACCAGTACTCAAAAGGATGACTGATTTTTATTATATAGTAAATGGCAAAAGAGAAATTAATTATTTTTCAATTAAAACACTTTTTATTACAGTTGTATTTTTATATTAATCACATCAAAGAGAAGAACTGGTTTAAATCTGTGCTGCATGGAGCAGCCAGCTTCCACATAATGCAAAAAAAATCTTCAATTTTTAATTTTGTTATTCCAAATTAAGGTAAAACCTAAGTTAACAAAGTTCCATTTAATAATGAAGTATCCATGTGTCATAAGATCTTTCTCTGCTTCCACTAATTTTTCAGAGATAACTTCAAATAATTTCACTTTTTTTAAAGCACTTAAAATGGCAGTCTGAGTACAAATTGTGTGCAACAGACTGCAGGTCTTCAGCTGATGTATTTCACTAAATAGCCTAAAGATGTAGCAAAAAAATTTCACAATAGTACAACTCAATGCAGATCAAATTTCAACAATTTAACTATATTCTTCAATAGTTATTTTCTTAACCCCTTCACTGCCAGTAGTTCTAGACATTGATTTTGTTTGCTCTTTTGTCACAATGTCATGCTAAGCTAAAGGAACTTAGTTCTTAGTCAAGCATTGAAAGCTCAACATCAAAAATGCTGTTGAAATTATACATTCTTCTGATCATCAACTTGCAACTTGCACTCGATCATGAGTGAAATGAACAGTTTGAAATGATTTCAGAATTGTAGTGTCCTTATTACCTCGGTAGTCCAAGGTTAAATAGCTGAATTTGTAACTTTTAATTTCTAACTGAGAATCTAACATTAACAATATCTTAGGTAAATCCTCACACGGACCAAAAAAAAAATTAAAAATTAAAAAAAAAAAAAACATAAATACAGTATGAGTCATCTTCTTATGTACATGTAGTATGCAATTCTTTCCAATCTGAAAATGAATTGGGTTCAATCTTTATCTTATTTTAAATATTTTGGGGAGGGGTGGTTCAATGAAAAGAGCCACAGTGTGAAAGAAAGAAACAGTGTGAAAATGGATGTTCAACAGAAGTGCATACACACACATTTTCCTAATCAGGTCAGTCAAATCATCTGAGAGAAAAAAAAAAAAGGTCCAATAAAAAGCATACAGTTGATTAGAAAAACATGATTTTATAATATGGTTGGAATAATCATAATATATATATACAACGTGAGTATGTATAATGGTATGCTCAGTATTATGAGAGCTGTTGGTGGCACCAAAATTAAAAAGATAACTTTTACTGCTACACTTTGAATTTAAACCTGGAAAGACAGTTTATATATACACTAACAAAAACAAGACAGTTTATTTCATTAGGTCACATCAAGTATGACCACTGATCAGCCTTGGTATCTGCAGGAAAACCAGTCACTTAAACTTGGTTTTCAGTTATATCCATATTGCTTTTAATACAACATGACAGTTTCAATACGTTTTAGCTACAATTTCTTTTTTTTTTTTTTTCAAACATTCTGTCTTCAAGCTTATCAAATGAGGTACTTCTAACATTTGTTCTACGACACTTCATAACTGATGTTATGCTATTATTTAAAAAAAACAAACAAACTAAAAATTACCAGCTATGTCAGTAACACAAATGTAGTTTTTTCAGGTCGTTCATTCCCAGAGTATTTTCTAAATCAACCATTTCTTTTAATGCTCACAGTATACCTTATTCCTTTCTGGTAAACTATTAAACCTGTAAAATGCTTTATCACAATAATGTATTTGAGTTTTTGCTGGTGGGCAGCCGTCTTAATTTTAAGAAACATGATGAGTATTAGTAGGCTCAAAACTTGGATGTTCAATCATGTTTAATCATTTTCAAACTTGTTAATTCTCTAGAGCTCTACATTTATTTGTATATAACAAATAATAATAAAATGGATTTATGTATTTAGCTAAATACTTGTCAGTGATTTATGTCCTCATATCCAAGACAATTACATAAAATTCATGAAAGAAACATGATCAGTAACTCAAAATTTGTTTCTGAATGCCCAGAGGTTTCAAAAAGATTGCATAAGCATATTTTTTCACTAAGCCAAAATTTCTATCAATGGAGTGACAAAATTTTTCACATGTTGCACCAACATTCAACTAAAATACACCCATGCAAATTCTTTGGTTTTTAAGAAATCTATTTCATGTCTAATCATATCTGTTCTACAAAAACAAAAAAAAAAAAAGAAGGAGAAAGCAGTAAACAAACTTAGAACTGAATTTAAAGGGACTGTTAGTGTTATACCTGTATTTTGACAAATGTGTCAAGCTAGGCACACAATCAAAAGTATTCCAGATTTGTATTGTTATATTACAAGTACAATATGTGGTATTTTTACAATTTTTCAGGAAAAAGCAAACTCAATTTCTTCATTCCTAGTCTAGAATAGATTAAATAGGTTATTAATAATTGCAGATTGTAGATAGTCTCAATTTTTGTTTCTTGTTTTTTTCTTTTTTTATTTCCATCAGGAAGTAACAATGAAAAGACTCATTTAATCCCAAATCTGCAGACAGAACTGGCCAAATGTGATTAATTAAAGGAAAACTGGCCAAATGCAAAATGCAATTACATGTACATGTACTTGTTATAAAACCCTGTTGACACTTACATGTACAAAATACTTTGCCGATATATGTCCTATATAACAAGGAAGTAGTGATAGGGATCCCCTGTGAGATATAAATCATACGGTATTCTTACAGCAATGTTTTTCTGAGACTTTAATTAAATATATTTGTAGCAGCTTGATCCTGTAATTTTTGGTTTCAGCATGAAAATAATCAGGTAGAATCACCACCGATAAACTTTTTGACTACTTGAGTTTACAGCTAAGCTTAAAAAATATATATTTTGATTGATGAGTTGCTAATTACAATATGATGTATTCTGGGGAACTAGCTCAGCCAAAAACAGGGGCATCATAATTAATGAAGGGAAAACTACAGAACAAGTATTTTTTAAAATTTAACCCTTGGTATTGTTTTTGTCTTGTTTCTAATTATAAAGCACCAACCTGGTTCCATGGCTTGGACGTTTAACAATTCATTACCAAAATACTTGTTAATAACCAGTGTCCAGGAAGCAGCAGCAAGGCCTAAAACTACACATCTCTAAATTATCAATAAATTATTTCCCTTCGATTAGTAACTCAAGACAGACGATGCACAATTTAATAAATTTACTCATTGGAACCAACAACTTGCTGTTCGTTCAGTACTTTTTTTTTTTTTCCAGTGTTTTCTTGTGGAGATTAGCAGTTCCCAGAAATAGCCTATTCAATAAAAAATTTTTTAAAAAATACAAGGGAAACCAGACTACAAAGTTCCCATTTACGAAGGATAGATCTAGTCTAGACACTATACATGTATATCATACTGTTTATCGCAGATATTAATGGCTGACTGTTGAGATAGAAACAGCCCTGAGGTGACTGGTATAATATGAGCAGAACAAAAAGCATTTAAGTCAAATTTCCTACGGCTAAATGAACAAAAAAAAAAATCTCAAGGAACTGATACGTCGTCAAAACGTAGCGTGGAAGAATTCAGATACAATAAACTGTAAAACTAGAGTAACTGGAATATATGGCTTAAGAAGAAACAAAGAAATTTGTCTTTTGTTGAGATAACCTCTCTTCCAATGGACTTGAATACGTTTCATCCTACAATTTTCATTTGTAAACTTGTACATGAGGGGGAAAAAGCACAAAATAATTCTGACTATAGAGAGGAAAGTATCACTTTGAATAAACCAATGTACTGCTTCACTGCTATGAAAGGAATACATGTATCAATACATCTTTCAAACATCTTGTGTTTATGAGTTGCAAGCATAATGATCAATGAAATATGTGTACGTACTTGTGGATGAGTTGGCAATAATGAACATTATAAATGCAGTGAAGCAATTTGTACAACACATGCAAAATGGGGGGTAAATACACACTCTTTTTCATCAATCAATACAACAAATACCTGAAACAGCATTTGTCTGGAAAATGTTTCCTCTATACATAATCTGAACAAATCACATACATGTAATATTTTTAAGAGAGAAAGACATCCAGTTTGAACTTTATCATGGTTGATTCTGATGTGAAAACATGCTAATCATGTTAATATTTTTTGCTGATTTTCTTTTGTTACATTTTTTTAAACCCTCTTTTTCTTTATATAACAAATCTTAATACTCTGCTCTCACATGGATTTATAACATTGAGAAGAAAAAACAAGCTTTGATAAAAGTCATTAAAAACCTTTTAACTGGGTCTGAATTGACTGAATCTGGTTTTTCTCTTTCTCCACATATATGACAAGACCATGCATCAAAGTCTGTTCTATGCCTGACCTCCTTCTAATCTATGGACATAAGCTTAAATTCCAATTCCCATCTGTTAAGACAAAAAGAACAGACACATTATTTTTTTGTTCACACTTTACAGCATTCAGATGTCTTACATAAATCTCTGACACCCTCTTTCATTTTTCACATTTTTTAAAAACCTGATCAAGTATCTCATACTGGACTTTCTGCTTTAGACAAAATAGAGCTACAGAATTAATCATGATAAATTCAAACTGGATTTTGTCAATTATTTCAACAGTATGAAAAACACCAGTCAACAAAGTTGAATGAGCACTGGAACCTCATATCTCAAAGAAAATGGAAATCAATATAGACATATACACATTATATAAGCCATAAGTGCCCAAAGTAGGAAAGAGCAAAGCAGTAAATAATAAATCTTCCTGAAATATCAAAAAGGCATACAAGCATTTAATTGTAATTTGTTTTCTACATCATTTTTCTTAAAAATTCATACAATTGCCATGTTAACATCTTAAATTGACCTTTCTTCTTTACAAATTACATGTAATGGTTCAGTTTCACTTAGCTATCAATAAATTTTCTGCTTTCAATCTCTGTCCATGGTTTAAATATCTTAAGGAACGAGGTTATCAATGACTCATATATTTTAGAACAATTTCACAAATGATCCTATTTGGCCCTTAAATACCCTACACAAGCCTGCAGAACGAAGCTACTGACAAAATTCTGGGTCGCAACCTCAAAAATGAACAAATCCTACAGTCACCTGGTTGTGCGTATGCAACAGTGAACAGAGCAAAAAATCTGAGAGTAACAGTCATTCTTTGCTAAAACCAGAAAATCTTCATCTTCTCAAAAATAGAAGAAAAAACTTTAAGCAGCAATGAAATGTAAAATAATCAGTTGAATTACAAGTATTTGGTATCACCAAAGTGCATGCACGTATGTATCTCACAATGAACAATGTCACTACACAAAATTTAGTGATCTGTTTGGCGAGTCATCGTATTGATGGGAATAGTGGAAATGGTTTGAGGCATCACAACAGTGTATATTCACAGGTGTTTGTTCCGAGACACTGAATACACTGTATAACATCCAACTGAAACTGGATCTCCATGAAACAGGAACAGGAATATTGGCGATAAAATAAAGGATGAAATACATGTACAAAATTTGAATATGACACTAGATATATGTTATGATGAGGCATCAAAGTGGTCCTACTCAACGATGTATGCAATATATTGTTATTTTGGGGAATCCTATCTGGCGATTTCTATTATCGTTTGAAAGCACTGATTTAACTCATTGAATGTTTACTTCTTTTAGCATACTATTACTAATGTTTAGAGATTTCCACTTCAAGCTTTTCCTTGTTGAATATTCCCTGTTCATAGTGAATTTCCACAAACATCACAAATAATTTCTACAATGAGGAAAACCTGATGGGGAAAACTGTGGCACCAGAATGACTCACTGTGATACATACAAAACAAGGACTCAGACACATAACAAATATATACATATACATCATAAAAATACAAATAATATATATCACATCATTTTTCATTAACATTGTTAAAAAGATGACCTATCCCCATGAGTTGTAAAGCAGTCATAAGCACTATGTATATCATCACATGCAAAGTTAATTTGAATGGAATTTAAGAAAACAAAGCAGTTACTCATAATCATATATCAAAAAGGCCTGATCTTGTTCAACATCACCTTCAAAAGAAATTGAAACACATTTTCCAAGAGAAGATGTTTTTTTCTTGAATAACGTGGTATTTGACAATTAATTTTGTTCCAGATAACCTTCCTACAAAATCAGGTGTAAAATCATATATATACTGTCTATAAAACAAGAAACATTATAGGACAACCCCAATATCAACACAATTATTAGGCCCGGGTTTAGATCTGGTTCGTGTTGTTTATGATGACATATAACTCAGTATAAGGAAAATGATGAACAAGCAGTGCCTTAACCCTAACAGTATCAAAGGAAACTGCTGAAGTGGGAAGGCTCTTAATCTTATAAGACACTACATCTGTGTTTAACCCTTAAACTAAAGAACCTGGTCACCAGCAGACAAAAAAGTAGAATCTTAGATCGACAGGCTTTTGGGCAAACTGAAGGGTTACATAACCCATCTGACCACTGTCTTAACTACAATGACTAGATGACTGTTACTGTTAGATAAAGATTTGCCTCTGTGAAAAAGAACAGCTTTCTTCATTGTATGAACATGACTGTGTTCTATAATAAGATCTAAAGTACCAGATCTTTCTTGGTTTATAACTTTGTCAATAATGCCCAGTTTCTTTCGAAAGTCAAATGAGTTTCCATGTAACGGTAACACTGCTAAATGAAACCATGATATTATTATGGTTGGTTATGTTACCCCACTCAAGTGTTTAAGATAGCCATTCCACCAAAGGAGGCTAACTAATTTATTCTTTGTTACATATAGATCCAATCATGTACCATATTGGAAAATAAAGAAATGGCTTGATAATGCCATCAAGATCCTACATAACCATCACTCCCCTTCTTGTATCCCTGTTTCCTCCACTGTGTTCTACTTTCACAGCATGCCTCTAGTTCTGTTGATAATCTGACACGAAACTACTCACGTGTTATAGCCCGAAACCAGGCTCATAGCCAAGTTTTTTATTTGGGCACGGCAACTAGCAGATACATTATGGTTAAAAAATTCCGTTTCACGAAAGAAGCAGGTTCTTATGTGCACTAGGCTCCAAAGTGGCAGGTTCTCAAATGGAGATCACTGGGGAAACATTAGACAGCTAATGCCTTGCAGTTTAAAGGGTTAAACAAATGAAAGTCTATGCCTTAAAGTGATGTACGACAAGAACCATATTATTATACTACATTGTGTGCTGGTTGAACCAAAGTTCCCATGGAAAGTGAGATGAGCACATCTCTGACAAGATCAGCCCTTTCACACTGTTAGGGTTCAGAGAAAACAAAAAGCACTTTTTGTTAATGAAATGAATGCTGTGATACACAAAAAACAATGCAGAGGAAAACAACATTAAGCCAATGTATGGAGTGTATCTGAAGTTTCAATAAATCACCAATAATCACAAAATGTGCATGTACAGCATGTAGAACAGTTTCACATCCGAGTCTGAGAAAGCAACACTTTCACCTTCTGCAATTTGTAGAGAAAACAATGTAGACATATATCGCAATACATCTGAAAAAAGATGACTGTGTCACAGATTCAGTGGAAGAAAAATAGGTATACAACAACAATAAAGATTTCTAGAAATTCAAGTCAAAGTACAAGATCACTGCAAGAAACAATAAAGCTGAAACAGATTTAGACAATAACCTAAGCCTATCTGTAACATTAACTCTTGTATTTGTTAGCTCTGCAATTACATGTAGTATCAATCCACATCTTTTCCATGCATGTATTTCATTTCTTTGCTTGATCGACTGAGACAAAAAAGTGAGCCCTTTTTTTACTATAGTGCTTAGCATGCATTTCAACTTCCAACTGAGAGTGTATATCGAAAAAGGTTTAAACAAAAATTTTTGTAGGACTGATTCTTCAAATGTAAATGAATATCTTTTAGATGGATAGAAACTTCAATCTCAGTCTGATCCAACTTCAATTTCAATCTGATCCATTGGAGGAAAAATCATATTTATGGGAGCACATCATATAATAAATGCAAGTGTAGATTACATCACAGGAGTAATAACATAATCTTGCTTTCCACAGTTATGAAAACTAAGTGAAGCCCCCAGAATAAAAACTACCTCAGTGACAGATGAGGTTGAGAAAGCCCAAATGAAGAAAAAAAAAAAAAGAAAAAAAAAAAAAATGAGAGAGAAATCAACAGACAACATTGAAAGTGGAGGCATCCAAACATCATACAATGTTTCAATGTAAAACTGGAGTACATGTAACTAGAGCAGCATCATGACTTCAGAATAGAAAACTTCCTTTTTTTGAGAAAAATTCTCTCAAATGCACTGGAGTACTTTTTGTACCAGGATCCACAATTATGAAATAAATTCTGTATAGAGACACAGACAATCAAAGATGGCAGACTGAATGAATTCAGTACATGTAACAGTGTCAATTTTACTGAAACTACTCAGCTTCACTGACATGATGACAAGAAATGATAAAAGTGAAAAATTCTTTCTATATGTCATTCTAAAACATTGCAAAAAGGATAAAACAATCTAGCATGCTGTAGATTTTCAATGTGCACAGGAAACACAGAGGACAGGCTGTATGTGAACCATTCTTAAAGCACAAGACATGTAAATCTCTGCCCAAGAAGGCAGAGGAAAAATTCCCACAACTAAAACTGTCACTTTTAAAATTAAAAAAAAAAATAAACAACTATTCCTTCATACTCAAAAGTGAACTCTCCCAATCTCATATCACTGGTTCTTAAACATAAGTTTACTCCACTAACACAACATTTCAGTGTTGTGAAATAAGCTTTTTGATAAAACAAGGTAAAAAAGGCAGACTGTCCTTGTCTGTCAAAATAATGTCTAGGGAGTCCTCATGGCTATCTCCATTTCTCTTCTGCTGTGAAATGTTTTTTTCTCCTTCACTTTAAAATTGTCCAAAAGATTTCAAACATATCCTAACTTGGCTGCTTTTATAGACTCCGCCACTGGAACTCATATTCAAAGGTTATTGCTATATAAACAGAGTAGAACAAATGACTCCTAGAGGCAAGATTCAGAGAAAAAATATTCATTTTGTTACAAAAAAAGTCTATGAGATGTGCTAGCTATTAATACATCTAGGAGTTCTTGTTAAGTTTCAGACTTACCTATGGGTAAAGCATGAAGCATCAATAAATTCTTTCACTTTGCCCAGATCTTGTTACAAAACTATAACCAAAAAGCATTGACAATAGGTCACAATGGAACTCATATACACCATTAAATTTGAAAATGACTTGTGAATTCCTTTGGCTCTAGACAGACAGCAAATTTCACCGCTTGTTTAAAAATCAACACGTAATTAAATAGCACTTTAAGAGTAAACAGCAACTTATTCAAACAGCTATGTTAGAGAGAACAAAAAGATGAAACACAAACACATGCACATGTAATGCAAAACAAGAACATCAGCAATGCAGTAATGCTTGGCCAAACAATGGCATGGGTGGCAGAATAAAAAGCATCATTTGAGTCTGGAGAAAAAAAACATGAAATGTATACTAGAATGATGTGTGGATGGAATTGTGCAGTGGTTCAGGAACAGTGTACAAGGAACATTAATCTTTCCACATCACAATGACTATGGCTTTACTGATCATCCCTATTTAAAGGTGGTTATTTCTGTATTTATATGTACTCTTATACATGTATGCATTCCAAAAATACTTCAGTCTACCAATGACAAAATATAATGCATAACTCAGGCATTCTGATATAAAGAAGCCATCCAAGGTTGTCAAAACAGGCAACTTTACCTTAAACATACCCGTTTTCAAGTGCAAGACTCTGAATGTGAAGTCTTATCTAGATAGCTCACAGAATTCTTCATTGATGACATAAATAACTTATATGTGTCTTTCTGCTTCATCATAACTGCTGTAAATCATCCTCTAAAGTAAAATGGGCAAATGTTCCCAATTATAACAATAAAGTCGATGGTCAAATCAGAAATGCAAAGTTTTTAAGACCGACAGCAAATCAATTGTCGTGAAAAAATTCAGGCCAAACTGTTGTGAAGCATTGTGATGTGAAAAGAGTAATTAAAGTAAAATGACTAAGGTATGAATGGTTTCGTCAAAGGAAATGGACTTCTCAGAGGCATATGATGAACCAGACTAAGGAAGATGGAAATGGCAGATGAGATATCAGTTCTGGGTTTTGTTAGTGAAGTATCACCATGGTAACCAAGGTAACAAAAGATGCAGCAGCCACAGTTACAGCAGAAAACATGGACCTCACACCTGAAAGAAAACAAAACAATTAAATTAAACACCTAAAATTCTCAGAACTCATATTGAAATACAGGATAAACACTGAACTATCAGTATAATTCTTCACGTGAGGACAATTTACTCACTGTTATTGAAACATACTTGTCCTGACAGTTAACTGTATCATCAGCTCATTAATATAGTTGTCCTTCCTTTCTTTCCTTCTGTCTTTCCTTCCATTCCCCCTTTTTTTCCCTATCCTGACCAATGATCCTTTGATGCATATTTTGTCTTTATATATACACACATATAACACTATGTGCTCTTTATATGACTTATAGGGTTATGTTTCATTAAATTTTTGATAAATAAAAATAGACCAAGAAAAGAAAGTACATGTATAGTCTTATCATTATGTGTCTTTTCCACATTGTAGTCCACCAATTTTTTATTTTTTTTCTGGGGACATAACAACAGAGAACTCTAGAAGTGGTTTTACCATCATTTCTGCGGCTGAGATCATAGCGGACATTCCCCCAGTCAGCCTCTCGGGGACATTCCTCTTCATCCGATCCATCGTGACATTGCACCGTGGAGTCGCATTTCTGTGACAGTGGGATGCACATTTTCTTGCTGGCACAGGTAAAGTTGCCTTTCTCAGTGCACTGGGACATGTCAAAATTCCTAGGCAGGGCTGAGAAATAATGACAATAAAAATATTAATAATAATTGGCCTGCTAAATTATATTCAGATTGTACATGATTAATATGAACTGATGTCCATATGAGACATTTTCATTTTCAATCTGATTCTTTGAAATCAGGCGCTCGTCAAACGGAGATGATCAGAGAAATCACAGGTTCTTCAACAGGGAGTGAATTTTTAAAGCATTTTTGTTTTCTTCACAGAACCCTTCCTTATCAATCTAAAAATGCATTTCAGTCAAATTTGCTGAAACAGGTTAAAAGGCCAAAATTGTGATTCAGTGGCATGGACTAACAAGGATTAACAAAAATTAATAAAAGTGATTAGCTGCAACAACAGGTCATCCCCATCATCTTTATTTGCCAATGTCTTGACTTCTACTTAAGATAGAACGAACAATTTTTCACACGTAGAAAGGGAAATGAACAATCTTCACAGTAATACCAAAAACTCCAACTGCTCAAAATTTGATGAGAGCCTGATTTCATTTTGTTGCATCTCATTCCTTTTTTTAGACCATTAAACGGGAGATGATGTTGTATTTGGTTGGCCTCATATTATGGGTTACTAATATTAGTAACCACATAATATTGTCAACTCTGGGGGATGGGAGGGAAGAGATAGGGAGGAATATAGTAATAATAGTATTATTAACAGAGAGTACATTTATTTATATAGTGCTTATCCCCGAACAGTACAGGCCCTAAGCACTTTACAATCTATTATTACCCCGAAAGACCCAAAGAAGACTCTTATAAACTTTCTCAGCTCCCAGGGAAGCACACAAGGTGGATATCAAACAGGCGCTCAAAACCTTATCAATCTAACCATATCGTTCATTGTCTATAGTCGGGTACCCATTTAAACCTGGATGGAGTCAGGAAATGTGTGTAAATTGTCATTCCCAAGGACAAAATGTCAGGACCTGTCAGGATTCGAACCTGGAACTTCACATCCCAAGTCCAACAGCCCAACCACTATATACCAATATTATATATTGGAATATACCAATTAATTTCAAAAGAGAAAGAGAGAGGGAAAGTAACAAGAATACAGAAAAAGAGGAGAAAAGAAAACATGACAGCAAAATAAAAAACTTTTCAACTGAGATGGGAAAATATTAGATTTAATGACACTTACAAACTCTACAATTAATGTTCTTGAACTGTTTTTTTCTTTATAAAGACTTTTAAATAAATGTAATTTTAAAAAAAAGAAAGATCAGAAAAAAAGAACAAGTGAATGGGTGAAAGAAGGAAACAAACAAACAAAGAAAAAATGAAAGAAAGAAAGAAAGAAATGAAAAAAAGAAAATAGGAAAGATGAAAAAAAATACTGATAGGATTTACTGGGTCAAGGATATTTTCAACTGCTAAACAAAAGTTTTGGGATCTAATAAATCAATACTCATAGATAGACCAATAATGAGACAGAAAAAGAGAGGACAGAAATGAAGGAAAAAAAGAAACATAAAAGATTCATGGAACATGCATTTGTTCAATGTATAAAGGAAAAAAAGACGATATATATTTTAAAAAAAAAAAAAAAATGAAACAAAGCAAAAACAAGATAAGGTCCTGTAAAGGTAAGGTAAAGTAAAACGGGACCGGTTCTAGGACAGGACAAGA
>JBCAUA010483190.1:0-14672 GCA_038406235.1 Peronia verruculata | reverse complement strand
TGTTTTTAATCAGTTAGGCGCCTACTCCAGGGTTAGAACCAACGAACGGAAGCTCCCCCCCCCCCCCCCCTCCTTTCCTTGTTTGAACAATGAACAAAAGTTGTGCGCCTCTGAGTTGAAAGGATAATAATAGATTGAAAGAAAAAAAAAATGTAGGCCTATGTAATGGTTTCACTGTTTTTTTTTATCATTTTTACGTATCCCCCCCCTCCCGGCTCACTTAACCTTCATTCTCAGCTTTTCTTTTTTTCTTTCTTTCTTTCTTCCTTCCTTCTTTTTTTTTTTTTAGTTGCACGCCTCCGTCGTCTGCTTGCTAAAATAGCGAGAAAGAAATATATCAACAATAAAGACGCTTCATCCAAATCTTAGTTCTAGGTTGAAGGACAAGTACATGTTATAGATCTGCTGTGAAAACAAAGCGGCCAGCTCATGGTGAGATCGGGTGCTTCATTTGTTTCCCTTGTGAAATTGGAAGGTTTCTTATAATGAAATTCTAATATCTGAAAAAAAAAAAAAACTTTGTCGCGATTGCATTAACCAAATTGTCGACTTGTAACATCAAGTATTTACTCCAGGCTAAAAGCATTATGGACATCACTAGACCTGTGTCTGACGAGGTTCACCCATTCATTCAGTCTATTCTTTCACTGAGAAATTCCCAGCCATGGAACTGTCCGTGTGTGTTTGTTTACATTTCACGCAACTGCGAGGGAATTCCCTCATAAATAAAAATCGTCACGGTCACGTGACCAAACACTCTTCCCATTATCTATAATGAATGGGCTTAGCCAAGCCGTTTACAATTGTGGAATGATTACTGCCTCATCGTAAAACTGACTGGGGAGAGAGGAGTGTATTTGATTAAGTGACAGGTCATTCGATAATGCAGAAAATAAATTAAAGAGGATCAGGTATCCCTCTCCATTCGACTAAATTTATCCATAACTAGGTATCCCAGTGTTCCTTGCACTCGTTTCCTTCAAAATATTCATCATGGCGGAGTAGTTTCGAGGTATTGAAAGTACGTGAAACGTATGGCAATGGACTGTTGAACAACAATTGTGAACTGCTCTGACATATGAGCTGAAGTTCGAGAAGTGCATCTGAGAGATTTCTGGACCCAGATTTTGTTCGTTGCACGATATATTTCTAAACAGGAGGGAATTCGAGCGTTGCAGGTGTCTACGCTACTGCAACCACCGACTGCTAGCTCTAGCTGTGGTTTGTATTACTGTGTGTTGTTGGTTGTCTGCTAGATAGACTGTCAGGTCGCACCGCACACACCATATGCATTTACACACTCTACACATTTTGAATGTTATCTCTTTGATCAAGAAGAGGAAAGAGGATTTTTTTGTTGTTTTTGCTTTTATCTTTGTTTTTCTTTGGTACAAAAATATAGCGAGCCAAATGTTTGTTTCAGTGAGATTCCCTAATGTATGTTGTTATTATTTTTTTGTCAGTATTTATAATGCCCCCTTGTTTCACTGTCTCGTGTCTCCGTCTTACTTTAGAGAGAATTTATGAGTGGTAGACTTAAAGATGATAAATAAGTGAACACATTTTCATACAGACAACAGTGGATTGTAATGTAATTCACTTTTGTTGGGAGATAGGGTACAGGGAGTTCTGAGTTTGTTGAGCAAAATTGATAGCAGCAGGTCTACATTTCATATTATAAACATCTCACAAGAGCTTGTTATCTTGACTTCCACCCCCATATTAAGCAAATCATGTTTTTCTTTTTTATTTATCCCCTTATCACTAACAATTTTTAACTATCAAACACTGCACAGCTTTATTTATTGTTATAATGTACAGTGTTATTTTATTTGTTTGTCTATTGGTGACATCTTTCCACCATTTTCTACCACATAGTGAACAAAAATTCTCAGTCAGATGGACACTCTTCTGTCTATCTGTGTGACCCTTGATTTATTTGATGTTGTCAACATTAACAATCTATTTTGGCAATTATGTTAGGATTATTAGGAAGGCTTAGTTTTTTTTTCCTTGTTTCTTTCAAAGAAAGTGGGACATAAAATGATTTTGGCAATGCTTGAACAAACCTCTAGTGTGATATTTTTTAGGTTGGGAAGATTTTGAGTTGAGCCGTGTGAAAATAATGAGTATCTTTGACCCACAGCGTTTTGTGCCTTGTTTTATGTTCTTAAAGAAGCAAAACATCAAGAGTATTGTTGCACACAATACATAATGTGAACTCATTTGTATTGACTCATGACATTATGAATTAATCAGTTCAGCTGGGAAAAATCTTAGATTGTCTCTATGCATGCGTAAAACCTACAGATCTTGAGAACCACTTTTTTTCACTCTCTCAATGGTATTTTACTTTAAGCTGACTCTCAAGATTCCTTCTCACAGTAACATGCATTATCTCTGATTTTTGTAAATTATATCTGGGATAGGAGTGGGATAGGGTGGGTTTTTACCCAGATAGAATGTAGCCGCGAGTCTCACTTTAATAAGGGCATCAATAAATTTTGTATTTCGATCTATGTTGTCACTGTGGGAGAAACTTCTGATGTTTGAGAGTTGTGGGGGGGGGGGGGGGGAGGGTGAATTGATGTGTAAGGCATTTAACTTATTTTATTTCTTTATATTTTTTTTTTTTTACATTCATTCATCATACTGACTTCATATCAAAATAGAAGATAAATATTTACAGCCACAACACAACAACATCAACAAAAATGGAATATTAGGACTGCATTTTTAAAAATGTTTCCTGGCATCAGGTTCCTAGTGCTGAGTATGATAGGCCTAAGCGCATTCTTAATTCTATTCTGTCCTCTTTGTCAACTTTATTTAACTTTGAACATGGGAACATTGATTCTCTGACTCCCAGTTTGCCACCTATAAATATAATATTTATATAACTTCTTCATAGGTTTTGAATTTAAGAAATATTAGTGTAGTTTTTGTCTTTTTATTTTATTTTTTTTTGTGTGGAATATTTATGATTCAGTACAGTTTTATACAGTGTCTATAATATTTTCATGGCGAATACTTTGTTTGGCACTGCAGATATCGAGGTATGTAAAGATAATACATTTATTTTGAAATCAGTTTACTCTCGTATTATTAGCAGATTAGACTCTTTTGTTGACATATTGATTTTGTCAGTCAGTAATACGGTCCCCAACACTGATAATGTCGTCACTGCTCAAGTTTGTCAACTGCACAGTACCTGTATCTTTACATGGCCTATCTGACTTTCTTTTATCAGTGGTACATATACCTTTTTTTTAACCAATTTATGTAGCAAAAAAATTCAGTTGGTTTTCTAATAGCAGTCATGTTGGATTGAGCCATTTAAATGTCATGAGTTTGGTTCTCAAAAATTGTATCTGACATTCTTATGTTATTCTTTTTTGTGTGTGTGTGTGTTTCTTGATTTGTTGTCCACGCTATACCTCTGTCTCAGAACTGTATACAATGCTGATGATATCATTTCCGTAGGCTAAGTTCAAGTGTTCAAGAGGTAGTTTGTCGTTTGTTACGTCATTGTAATAGAGGCATGTGGAATGCTTGCAAACAACTTTTATCTAGCATTCTCTGGGACAGAATAACCAGGAGCAGGTCATTCAGAAAGTAGGCCATGGAATGTTCAGTGTCTGTATTTCTTGACTGCTGATTGGTGGGCCAAAGGCCAAAAGTTCATCCAATATTAAAAGGTGTTTTCTTGGCTCAGCAATGTCCTGTTTCTTGCAATCTTATTGGGACCAGGGGTTTTTAAATCCATATCTATCCTGTGAACACTCAGACCAAGTCAGTCGGGAGATCTAGTATTTCAGTGTGTCCCAACTGTTACCTTTGTTTCACTACTTGTGTGATATCCATATTATCAGTTTTACCAGTGAGATGTGAGATTCAAATTTGTTGTTATTTTTATTTCCCATTGGGAGCTCTGTTTCATGATTTCAGCAGATTTAAATTGGAACCCAGCTGTGCAGGTGATATCAGTAGGGAAGGAAGCAAAAGGATGGTTATAAAACAGAGAATACTGCTCCTTTCATGTTGGTGGTGTGTCACCACAAGCCATATATCTTGAATATAAATGATAATAACAGTAGGATTTAATAACTATCAGTTCATAAAAATGAAATTCTACTGTATGATATTTGGATTTTGTGTAGAAATGCCAACAGCAGAGAGTTAATTTCTAACATTTTCAAAGAGCATTAAGGTGATTTTTACCTTGGCTATTGGTCTGTGATTTTCACTTTTAATGGCCAAAAAAATAGTCACTTTATATAAAGGCACTATGCAATGAGGGTTATAGCCATTGTGACAAAACAGAGGAGAAATTAAACAGGTTTGCAACTTGAGCTGAATCACTGAAATTAGTTTCCTTGTAATTTGTGACATTTCAGGGGGCCTTTGCTTTGAAATTTTGAACATAACCTAATGTTTCAGCCATACCTTGGAAGGGCTGAATGTTAGATTAATTAAAGAATAAATTCAGAGATTTGATTGAAAGAAGTTGAAAATATTTTCTCTATCTTTTTTTATTATGTTGTGGAGAATTATCAGGCATTATTGTGAATGATACAATTTTTTATTTCTTGTTGTATCATTCATAACTTGAGGATGTATTTAGTGTCAGCATAATCTTATCTTGCAATAGTCACCTGAAACGGATATGTCACGAGATATAAAGATAAGTCACCTGATGTCAGATCAGATTGTAAATATCAAAAACAACTGCTGACATGAAGAGTTTTAGTATGTTAGTGCTCATGTTTGGACATTTATCTGTGTTATAACACAAAGGATAGCAAGTCTGGAGAAAAAAACAAAGAATTACAACAGGAACAAAATTCTCGATTGATTTTCGTTGTCAACTCATGAGCTATGATTTATTTCTCGTAACAAAACGAGCTCCTTGTTGGAGAAAAATGTTGTTTAACTTCATGAACACACTTTTACCCTGTGCGGTTGAACCAGATGTGGACATGCCCTTGTGAATTGTCGTGTCTCTGATACAAACTGACTCCTCGAACTGCAAACACTTTATTTCTTTGTTAAATCTACTTAACTGGGATATAGAAAAAATGAGCAACAATCCTTATCAAGCCACATACTTCCTCAGTGTTATGAGGTAAGTGTTTTAACCTTGTGCATTGTGACACAACTAGGAACAGTTTTGTAAGTCTCATCTCACAAGCTTAATTAGAAACAAGATATAACGCTTCTTTATCATTGAACAATGTCAGAATGCCCGAGCAAGGCCACAGATGTAATTCAAATGATTTATTATTAGACTGTAGAGGAAGTCACAATTCCTAATAGTTTTTATCTTTGTTGATTCGCTATCAGCATGAAATACAGCAATGTCTAATTTGTTTTCAAACTGCTTTTTATTATTTTGTAATGTTTCTTTTTATTTCTTGTCTATTTGCACTACAGAGCAAGATTATTTATGATCCAGTTTATGACCTTTTGCATGGCAGATGTTGCTTTGTTCCTTAAGGGATGTTTTGTTCCAGATAAACTGAAAAGAAAGTAGTTGCCAGAGAAAAATATAGTCAGAAATCATCATGGACTTCGGTTTTTCAACATAAAACTGCCTAAGTGTTCATTTGTAAATCAGAAGGAGAAGATCCTGTTAGCAGGTTTACTCAGAGCTGTGACAGCACCTATTAAATCATTTCCAATAAAAGTAAAAATCAGCTGATTCAAGCTATTTGTAATGACAATTGTGTATCTGAAAATACCAATTCTCTCTTCACACAAAGGTAAATCCCAAGGGAAAATATTCTCCACAAGCAAATGTTGAATGATAAACGGTCTTGCTGAGTCGTGTGTTGATTTCTACCACACTGAGTTATTGCCATCACATAAACTTTTTATTTATACACTTTTATGTCATGCAAAAAAGTTTGAGCTAACGTGACTGCAGCCAGAGATATTGCAAATGGAAGGCTTGAGGGATGATCCCTCTCCATCGGCTAAAAGTTGGGGGAAGATAGCGAAAGATGAACAGTTTGGTATCTCAATCTATATTATATTTACCTTGCAACTTCCTGTGCTTATAATCTGCTCATTAGAGCTTAGAGCAATATTTCTTTTATTCGAACATAAACATTCTGTCAATTTCTGCAAAATAAAAACACAACATAATTCAAGCCCTGATTTCACAGTTTGAGGCCAGTGGCTCATTCTAACTAGTATGAAAAAATGCCTACTGTCAAGCAGATACATAGTAAATACTTTGATTGAACAATAAATCTGTGAGACCAATGACAGGAGCTAAACTTTCATGATTTGTAGGCTACTGATATTCAATACATCCTTTAAATCTGTTGAACTGGTTGTTTAAATTAATTTCTTCCTTTTCATGTTTATTTTTTTTTTTTAAATAACAGGAAATGATTTATCAAATTGCAAGGTTTATAAGTGTTGCATTTTTTTTTCTCTGTGATAGAGGGATAGATCATAAGAATTTTGCTGTTGTTTAAAATTTAGCATGTATCCCAGCTGAACTGAATAGTCTCAGTCTATAAGCAAAATGTGTTCCTGTGTATCCTACCACTACTGTATGGTACTTTCATTTCAGTGGTAATTGGAGTAGATTAGTGTGTTATAAAGCCAGACGATGAATCATTGTGGGCTTCAATTCTGACAAGTCCTTCTTTCTGTGTGGTCAGAGATGGGATAAAATAACACTGCATTCACTAACGACATTTGTGTTATTGAAGATGAATAGGAACAAAGAGATCTTTTTAGTGTGGGAAGATTAAAATCATTTGACATTGAAATCAATGTCCTCTTTCTTATGAAATCGATTATTTATTACATAGTAATCAGAGGAGAGCTCTTGTTTTGAAAGTGAATGAAAATGAAAAACAGCACCAAGAATATTTCATCTTGATTCATACTGGTGCTTCATTTTGTCCGATAGCTCAGTAATATCATTTTACTTGCATGCTGTCTCTTTCTTCAAGTATTTCTTCCTCTCTCTCTCAAACATGAGCATATATCGCTGGTCCAGAGGCATAATATTGTAACTGCATCAAGTTTTCCACTTGAAAACACTGCAGTTGAAACTTCCACTTATTCCTGTAAAATGTGTACTTTGAAGTCATCTGAACTAAATGACCAGAACATTTTACTTTGACAGTTTCATTGACTGTACCTTGTAGAAGAACAGGACTGATTGCTCTGGATTAGAATGAATGTGTGGATGTGTGTGTTAGGGTTTATCAGCACAATGACGGCTATATTGTGCCAAACACTGTGGGTATATTTACATGTTAGAAGGCTGATCAAAGTATATGTACATAGAATGTAATGCTGAGGGACAACACGTTTATGAGTTATGTTATAAAAGGATATGAAAGTGTGTATAAATTTGGATAATCAAATACTGTATAGCAGAACTAAAAAGAAGTGAAAGTTTTGTATTGAACAAGCTATTGCCAGATATAACATTGAGCCTTTCAACCTGTGCTATGCAAGATGTGGGGGTGCACTAAACTGTATTATGTTATACCTTTCCTTATCTCTTCATAAAAAGTTCGCGCAATATGTGTGGGAGTAATGAGCGCATACCTGACTCAGGCCGTGTACCGTCCAGTTACTTTCATTTTTACTTTCTTTAATTCTATCTTTCCATGTCGCCCAGTACAGACTTGAAAGTTTTCAAATACAGTAAACGTAAATTATTTGATAACTTGTCACCTTCTAAAAGGTGTCTGGATATTGGAATTGCAGGTTGCTAAATTAAGAGTTGGATACTTTCACTTTCAGTTCTGGGAATTCAAGAATGTGAGTCATTGGAACAGTAATTAGCTACTAATTTGAGCACCCTATTTGGCATACTAACCATCTGCCTTTGTTGAATTTGTTTGCAGGTTTGAATCTTATCAGGGAGAATGGGAAGATATTGAACGTGCATGTTCAGTGGCTGAACCAGTCTTTTGAGTTTCTTGGGTAGAAAAAAGTTTCTCAGATAAGGGTGAAAATATTTGGATATCCAGTGCGTATGATACATACCTAGCCTAGAGAAACCGTTTGTAGCTCAAAATTGTTTCAAGAGTAGGCAGAATTTGTACTGTCTGAGCAAAATATAATTACAAATAATTCTGCCCATCTTTCTTCCTACCAATAACAGATGCAATAATTCTGTGGTCGAGATTGAAAGATTGCACGCAAGCAATTAGTTTTGTCAAGCTGTTATTGGAATGTACAAAATCAGCCAAATATCTAGATACATGCTTTAGGAAAATAAAAATCACCAGTCTGAGCCCATCATATTGTAACTGTAGATGCCACAGACAACTAGTATTAACTCTTGATGTGGGATTGCTTTTTTTTTTGTTTTTGTGAAAATGTGTCTACATTGTTTTGGCAAGCTCTATGTGTTAATCGTCGGCAAGTGGGCTAGTTGCACTTTCAGTTTGTCTGGGACAATTGTTAAGTCTGGTTACAACTTATTACAAAGTTAAGTACATAATTGGCAGGTTTGCGAGGCAATTGTGATGTGGATCACTTTTCAGATTATAGACAGCAAAATTTTTTTTTTGTTATGGTTGTGGAGTGTGCTTTTAGTCAGTCACTAGTTAAATAGTAATGAGAAATTTAATAGTTTGTTTTGACTGTGGGAGATGGAACTGGTAACATCATCTTTTGGTTTATAAAGACATTTTTGTGTTATTGTTTGAAAGGATCAGCAAATTAATCAGACTTGGCTCTCTCTCTCTTGTTAGCTGTTCTGATCCATCACTCTTTTATGTGTCCAACCCCCCCTCTTTGTTTCCATACATGTGAACCAACACACTAAGCCACTCTGGCAGGCACTGAAGCTTTAAAACACACTTTACATTTAAGTGTAACATACACTACACACTCTGACTTGCTTCATTGAAAAGTCAACCTTCTAATACTGTACTTAACACTGAGGTCTGTGACAGCTTCCAATGCCCTTGTGAATGTGCAGATAGACCAATTGTTGTAGTACCACCACATATCAAAAGACATATTTATGTCGCAGGAGATGCCTATGTGCAGAGAAGTATATGAGAGCACATACTTATCAGGCAGGAGATACTTGATGTTGCAGAATATTATCAGAAGGCTTAAGTGGATTGTAGTTTGGGTCAGAAACTTGTATCTGGAGACAGCTTTGTCAGGTGGAAGATCAAGCACTTATTGCAGAGAATTTATAGCAGTAAAAAGAAATGGACATCAGAACCGTATTCAGAAGAGGATGACTCTATATTAGTGCAAGAGATCAGATGATAGCATTATTGTGTTTATAGATGTCTGTGTTATTATTCATCGAATGCTTTGGTCATACTTTTTTTTTTTTCGTATATAAAGGCAGAGGTAGCCCGACATAATAAGATTGAGGGTCTTAGCATGAATGATATTGTTCTGATAACAATTCTTGCCCAGTCATTGACATTATTGTCTTTTATACATTGTCATATAAATCAACATCATAGATCTCTCTAGCTCTCTCTCTCTCTCTCCCTCTCTCTTTCTCTTCTCTCTCTCTCTCTCTTTCTCTCTCTCTCTGTATTCTGTAAATTTGAAGCCAAACTTATGTGGATTGATACAGAAGTAGTTGTGTGAGGAATTTAGTAACCTGTTTTTCCTTTTCACTGGATGACCCATGTTCTATCATAGCACGTAGCTTGGCAGTGCAGCATTGGTGTCTTTGTGTAGTTACATACTCTGTATTTTTGAAGCTAAATGTAACTCAGCTAATTCATTTGGATTGAAACAGAATAACTAATATGAATGATACTGCAATAATCATTTCTCAAATAGTCTTTGTCTTTGCTTGATTCATACATTATCATTATACAGTTAACTCTCAGCAAAGCAGCATAAATAGCTTTGTACAAGTAACCAGATATATTAAAAGTTGGACCATTATAGAACCAGTTGGGTGACTGACATTTTGACTGTGTTTGCCTCTTACGTTGTTATACTACAATTCTCCACAATGGAGTACTTGCATCTTTGTACAATTATGTTATATTGCCTCTTACGTTGATATACTGCAATTCTCCACAATGGAGTACTTGCATCTTTGTACAAGTATGTTATATTGCCTCTTACGTTGATATACTACAATTCTCCACAATGGAGTACTTGCATCTTTGTACAAGTATGTTATATTTAAAGCTAAACCCAGTCAGATTTATAAAGACCATGAAAGAATCAGCCGGATCAATGATATGATGGTGTGATAAAAATGACCATATCCTGACCAGACTCTTTAACTTGACTGTCTTTCTACATGATCCTTGTACTCTTCTCGGTAGAGCAGCATTGGTGTCTCACCATTTGATTTCATCTTTGGTAAGTTATTTCAGGAATCCTAACAACTTCCTTTGTCCATAACATCCTTGTGCTTCATCACTTGCAGTCAATTATACAGCAATTATGTGGCAAAGTCTATCAGTTTATCGCATCATTACCTCTCTGATTTCCTTGCAAATTTTTCTATTCTGGTTCTCCAACTATCATTAGATTCCTGATAATGACACAGATCTATATTTGTTTCTTATAATATAGCCATAAAATAATGTTTGTGATTTCTCTGATATTTGTGCTGGTGCACTCAGCATTTTAAGCCATTGTATCTTCAGAAAAGGCAGTTGTTTCTATCTTTGGTACCTGGTCTTAAGTTTTCCTGTCAAGATATTATTACACCAAGCTGTTCCTAGCTCTTAATATAATCATAGAGCCTTACTTTGCAGTATTGTATTCATTTATGCAGCAGGCATTCTAAGCTATTAAATCTTCAGAAAGACAATATCCGGTCATCGTGGTCACAAGAATTGTAACCTTCACATTAAGGAATCACATTTCATTAGCTTCTTTACTCATGATTCACTCGCGAATTTTTTTATTTTTTTTTTCTGTTTTTTTTTCATATTGTACTATGTATTATATAATCTAAGTTGTTGGAATCTTCAATAAAGACAATCTTTTCTTTTACTTTGGTCTCAGGATAAGGGAGCATTCACAATAAATCACATTTCATTGGCTAGTATGCTCATCATGCAAATCACAGGGTTTTTTTTTTTTTTTTTTTAAAGTTTTATTATAATTTTCAATCTACTTTAGATACATAAAAGAACAGAAATTAAAGGAGAAGAATAAGGGAAAAAAAAAAAAAGGTTATCATTTAAGGTACATGGCCTGTATTGAACCTTCAAGAAAAGCAATTCTACCAAGTAACGATGGCTCCTTTACTCTTTCAAATTTCATCATGGACTGTTTTTTTTTATGATGTTTCTTTTAGGGTATATGGTTACACAGTTGACCTTTTAAGCTATGGAGTTTTCTTGGAAGGCAAATCTTTTATTTCCTTGGCTACAGGAATTGTAAGCATTAATGTCAAGCAAGTGCATTTGAACAGTTCGTTTCAGCTGATTCATGCAACCGGGGCACGGAACCTTGTTTGAATTTTCTCTTTCATTATACTCTTTCACGTCTACAATACATACAAAATACATATGTGGAGATCAAATTGATTTGCCCACTTTTCTTTTTTCTTTTTTTTTTCATATTTTGTGAGTTCTTTTTCTTCCTGCTCCAGGATATGCTGAGGAGGAAGAAAGATTGGAGAGAGCGAGAAAGAGAGGGCAGAATAGGAGGGGGAGGTGGGGTAGAGAGAAAGAAGGAGAAAGTGAGATAGAGGGAGAGAGAAAAGGGGAATATAGAGAGTAGTGAGAGAGGAGAGGATTTAAAGATGTTGTGACACATTTTTCTTCTCCACCGGTGTTGATTGACACATCTAGACACTAATTACAGTTGATATAAGTGATTCATGTTGATTTTAGTGACTCATGTGGATAAAAGGATTCATGTTGATACCAGTGACTCATATTGACACTAGTGACTCATGTTGATACCAATGACTTATGTTGATATCACTGACTCTTGTTGATACTAGTGACTCGTGTTGATAACAGTAGCTCATGTTGACACTAGTTATTCATATTGACACTAGTGACTCCTTTTGATATCAGTGACTCATGTTGATACTAGTGACTCCTGTTGATACCTGTGACTCATGTTGATAACAGTAGCTCATGTGGATACGAGTGACTCATATTGACGATGATGACTCTTGTTGATACCAGTGACTCGCGTTGACAACAGTAGTTCATGTTGACACTAGTGACTCCAGTCAGTTGATACCAGTGACTCATGTTGATAGTAGTGACTCATGTTGACACTGGTGACTTGCTATTACATGTTAACATTAGTGACTTGCCAACAAGAACCCAATATAAGTATTGCCGCCGTTTGCTTTCATTTGAATAGCATAATACGAGTGCAACTCACAGTTAAGCACTTACATTATAAAATCCTTATGGTTACTGACTATTTTCCCGTTTCTTTTGATCTGTCCCTCAAATTTTTGGCATACCTATCTGGACAAGACACTGTGATGAATGAATCATCCGCGCACACCATGCGGTTTATCTCTCATCTTTTTTCTTCTACTCCATCTTCTTTATTTAAAAATATGTTTAGTACTCCCTATTTTGTTTTGTTTTGTTTTTATGACTACAGTTACTGTCCACTTTCCTATTCAAAAACTTAGACAGCCCCTGGAAATGTTTGGACAGCAAGTGATCAGCTGTTTTGGGCTTTGACGTCCGTTATGCTGGGAAGACCGGCCCTAGGCTGACACCTGCCAAGGGCAGTGAATGGAGCTGACAGTTAAAGCCCTCGTCCTGCACATGTTTACGGGCATTAGCGCAGCATGCGGGTTTTCTCATGGTGTCACCTAGTTCGTTCAGTCCTTGTCACAGGGAGGACGCATTTTTTGTTTATTTGTTTGTTTGTTTGTTTGTTTGTTTTTCAGTATGAAAATGTTTATGGTTTTTATAAGCTTTTCAACCTCCTGCAGTGGTTATTATTTGTTGGAGAAAGCCTTTCAACCTCCCAAATGAAGGTTATCTCGGTGTAGTGGTGGTTATCTCAGCTGTCCCCAACCGTGGTAAAAAAAAATATAATAATAATAATAACGTAACACTATTGTGTTATGTGATCAGTGTAACCTCAAATATTGTGAAAATGTTTATCGTATATGAAGAGCTCAATGGGAAAAATCGTGATGTCACATTTTGACGCTTTTGAGAAGTTGAAGTTTGCCGGCTCTGTGTGATTTACTACAGGTTACTATGTCTGTAGAGGCTGTTGTAAGTTAGAGCTAATTCAGGTATTATTCAGGTATTATGTCTGTAGAGGCTGTTGTAAGCTAGAGCTTATTCAGGTATTATGTCTGTAGAGGCTGTTGTAAGCAAGAGCTTATTCAGGTATTATTCAGGTATTATGTCTGTAGAGGCTGTTGTAAGCTAGAGCTTATTCAGGTAGGATGATATTACCGAAATATTTGAAATATTACACTATTACAGTATTAATGTGTGAAGTTATAGAATTTGTGAACTGGACATCGCGAGTTTTTTCATTGAACCATTTCTTATGTTTTCTATGATGAGCATTAGTGTTGTTGTTGTTGTTGTTGTTGTTGTTAATATTATGTTTACTACCAATGCTACGCGATACACCCATCAGGTTGAGGCAATGTTTCTTATGCCTGGCTTGTTTTGATGTTGTTCGTGACATTTTTGCCCCCACGGGGGGCCGGGGGTATATAAATAGGTTCTTTGCACTCACCTGCAGGTGGTGAGAGCCCGCCATCGGTGGGATGTCGTCCATGGAATGCCATTCACAACGTTTGAGGGCTGACATCTCTTCTCTCTCTCTCCTTGCTCCTGTTCCGCTCTCTCTCCTCTCTTCTTCTTGACGTGTAAACGTCTCTTGTGTTTGCCACAACATGGCCATGATCGTGTTGATGTGCTTAAGCCCCAACACAAACAATCAAACAAAAATCATGATATCTTTGTCCTCTTGTTAGTGTGAATGTACCTTACATAAACTGTGTCTCATCATCGGTGAGTGGAATTTCCTTTTGAGGACAGTTTACTTTACGAATACAAATAACACGAATAGTTTATTTGTCCATAGAGAAATACATTTTAACCAATGCAAAAAAACAATTGAAACAAAAATATATGAAGAATACACAGTACAAAGATATAATTATTAACAATTTCCATTCTCCATACCCACACGTATCACACATACAGACGCACACGCAGCCACGCACACATACATACACAGTCACATGCATACATACAAACATAAAAACCTACATACATACACATACACACACACCTATCTTCCCTTATCTTATCTTACTACATGCTCTACGTTTACAAATACTGTTAGCAGTAGTACTGGTATAAGTTGTAATATTGTTATTGTTAAGTAAATGTTCTCACCGCCACAGTCTGTCCAATGTCCAAAATAAAAGACGAATCGGAACATGTGGATAGGAAAGTAATAATGGACTTTTTATTTGTTTAAAAATGATGAAGAGAAGAATTAGATTTAAGCGAACGCTAACACAACACAAGGGGTGGGGGAAGGGGGAGGAGGGAGGGAAAAAAAAAGGGAAAAGAGAGATGTAATGTGTGTATGTTCGAGAAACAGTTTATAAATAGAAAAGGAGATAAAGATGGGGGAGTGTGAGTGTGTGTGTGTGTGTGTGTGTGTGTGTGTGTGTGTGTGTGTGTGTGTGTGTGTGAGAGAGAGAGAGAGAGAGAGAG